>JAATLQ010009092.1:25106-54711 GCA_013421005.1 Heliconius erato x Heliconius himera | reverse complement strand
TATATATATATATATATATATATATATATATATATATACATAAAATTATATTTCAATTTGACAAGCAATTTATTCTGCTATATTAATAACAACCGTCGCTAAGAAACCGTTGCAAAGCAACAAGGAACTTTGTTGTTTTAACAAAAAGTTGCCCAAAATGGGTTTCCTGAACTCTTACGTGCGCTGACTCAACATTAAGAGACATAATATTAAAAAATGTTTTATAAAAATTTTGTTTTATAAAAATATTGTCCTTTAAAAAATCTATCGAAAAAGTCTGCGACAGTATTTGTTTATCCCTGAAGGTTGAGCTACAGGAACCATTTTAATATATTTAATTTAAATTTATCGGATTATTGTTAATGTATTTTCTATAATTTGGTATTCATCCTTATCAAAATAAATATAATAGTCACGTTCAGCATTTCACCTAGATTAAAATTATATTTTACTATACATCATTCTAATAAATATTTAAGGACATATCACTGATTCAAAATGAGCTAGCCTCCGAGCCTTACGATAGGACCGACTCGAACAAACAGACGACGTTGACGGTTTTGTAAATTTTCATATATTATGGATCTACTGTTAATTTTATGTGGTTATTTGCTGTTTATTATTAATTTATATTTTTCTTTGAATTTTCGCTTATTCGGGTAGGAGATTAGTTAGATTTTCATTAATTTCTTACGAAACTATTTTCAATAGTACAGTATTATTCCTTATTCGATTATGTTAGACACATTGTGAGCTTTATACAGATTGAAATTGATTTTACAGCATATCACAAAAATTGATATTTTAGGAAATGGAAAATATCAAAGTTTAAAAAAAAACGGTCACGCGCTGCGTAAATGTTTAAAGTTACTAAAAATCATGTATTGTAACGAACATATTGTAATTCTTTAAAAAATTAAATAAACTGCGACAGCATATATCTTCGCATAGCATTATCTATTTTTTGATTGTATTATTATAGTATAGATTATAGATTATTATAGAATACGTGTTACTTTTAATTTAAATACAAAAAAAATAATATAGCTGGTTTTGTTTAGTTTTTTTTATTTATTTTTTCCTTGGTTACGTTTACTTTTTATTTTTGTTCATTTTAATTAGTTACGTATTTTTTCCGATAATAAGAATTTTCTCTACTTATTATTCTTTTTCGGTTTATTTTGATTGAGGCTTTAGGCTTATATTTTCTTACCAAGAAGATGGCTTTAGGCTTATATTTTCTTACCAAGAAAATATAAGCCTAAAGCCTCCTATTGAAAACTGAAAATAATTTAATAAATATATTTAATATTTTATAAATATTCGTATAGTTCAAGCGGGCGAAGCTGCGTCCGGGTCCGCTAGTATATAATAATTTACATAATGAACATAATAATGTTGAGATGACGCGGCGTTGAGTTCTGCCACTCAACACGCAATGCCTCCAGAATTTGGCAGAAAGAGGGGAACGGAGTGTCTTAACACTACTTTCCCTCTGCCTACTCTGCTGTGTGCGGGATACAGTGTGAAGCTGACATAATAATGTATCTTGGTAGTATCAAACAATGCTTATTAGAAGATGAGTTTAATAGATAATAAGTTCTTTGATTTTCACGATTATTACACATTTTAAATGAAACTATTTTAACCGGATTAATCGAGTATATTTTAGATTATACATTTTGGAAACCCAACGTTTCGAACACTTTGCAGGAGTCCGTGGTCACGGGTAGACTGAGGTGGCATTCGTCTGTCAGTTGACATAATTATTATATCAAACTACCGCCAACGATTTCTTAATTGCCTCGCGTACTGCCCTGGATTCCTACAGAATGAGCTGACAGTATATGATATGGTGGGTTTGAGACTTCAATGTGTGAGTCCCAGGAGGTAGAAAGTTTCCAGCCATCCTCTCTATTGAAATTAAGATGTTTTTGTATTTCAATAGCTTCGCGGATCATTCTAGGAATGTATCTGTTTTCCTTAGCGAGGATTTGGAGTTTAACAAACCAAACCCTAAATCCTCGCTAGGGTTACCAAAAATACACAAAAAAGATGTACCTCTTCGACCAATAGTCAGTCAAATCGATACGCCGACGTATAATCTGGTTCAACATGTCGCCAAAGTACTTTCTCCACTGCGTGGCGACACAACATCTTATGTCAGGTATTCTTACCATTTTGTAAGCGGACTGAAAGATCTTAAGTTAACTAACAATGAAACCATGGTAAGTTTTGATGTCCAGTCGCTGTTCACCAATATACCCATCAAGGACTGCATCAGAATTGTCAAGAGATAGCTAGAGGATAACAATATGCCTATAGAATATCTTGAACTTTTAGAACACTGCCTCACATCTGGATAAGATATGTTCAATCAAGAATTCTATTTACAAATAGATGGCATTGCTATGGGTTCGCCTGTGTCCCCAGTAATAGCAGATATATACATAGAGGACTTTGAGGAGATGGCTCTAAACTCTGCACCCTGTCTACCTAGGATAAATAAGCGGTACGTAGATGACACTTTTACCATTTAATCTACGGACAATATCTATATATTCCTAAACCACCTCAATTTTATTAATGACAATTTTAAATTTACAATAGAATTTCAGGCAAATAATTCCCTAGTTTTTCTTGATGAGGATTAGAATATATTCGTTACAATATATGATTTTGGCGTAACTTTAAACATTTACGCAGCGCATGACCTAAAGCGGTCCCACATTTTAAAATTTTGATATCTTCTAAAATATCCATTTCTGTGATATGCTGTTAAAGTCAATTTTAAACTGTATAAGTTGCGTTGAAAATAGTCGCATATATCCCTTTTTTTATTTTTAAGCACAAAATGGTTACTGTGGGTTATTCTTAAGAGATAGATATATTATCGACTATATAACACTATAGTAGTTATAATTTTTTTAGTTCAGCTTCACATATTCCCTAATTTTGGAGATATTGCGTGTCGAGGTTGAACTGAACGCCGCATTTTGTTTCGTTACAACAATTTATTACCGCGAGTGAGAATCGAATCCACAAGCGTTTTATTAATTGTTATTCAAACGCTGTAAGTCTTAATTATTATTTCACTAGACCTAATTAATTAAATATTTTCCTCAGTGATAATCGAACATGGAAATAACGACAGTCATTTATTTAAATTACCTTGTATTTATAACTATTACATGATTCTGTAGGTAGTTGTAGATAAATGAAGCCAATATAGTTGTTTAAAACTATTATTATAATTATTGTTAGCGTTATCGTTGTTGTTATAAGAGTTCATGTAAAGGCATTTACTACAGCAGATAGATTTCAGTGAAGTCATCAAGTACTTTTTGTTAAAAAAGGCTCGTAAGGTTTTATGATTTTTTTTCAAAAAGAAAACAAAGCCAACATTATAGTCTTTGCATACCTCTTTAGCTTCGTCTACTGTCATCAACCTCTTCATACAAGCCAGGTCTTCGTGCTTTTCACGTGACCTACATCCAGTATTAGTGATACAATGTTCTAAAAGTCTAGCCGAGGTCTCCTCCGCTCTCACCAAAGATATCGCATTCACCTTGGTGATGGAGATGATTCTTCTGTTATTCTTCTTTCATCCTTCTTTTATAATTGCACTGCATTGTGTATTGCCAAACATGCATCTATTTTGACATTTTGCTGTCTTACCAATGCAGCTTAGGCATCGTTAATAATTATCGTAATCATTTCCATATTCATTCCGTATATTTCGCCTATACTGAACATAGTTCCTAGATATCACTTTTCTATTACTTTAAAAATCTAAAACCTTTGTATCACTCACAATCAGGCTTAGATAATTATTTGCACACTTTTACTTCAAAATGTCGCAACTCACCAATTGTTCTGCATTGGCCCAGCTTTCTAGCAAAAGTTACACAATAATCTCAATACTCTCATTTAATAATTAATTAAATTTATGTTATATCCATTCTCTAACATTACAAGTAGCTATTTGAGCTCAGTTGTTGACTTACTGCTGTTGCGGACATGGTGTGTTTTATGGCGATTCACAGACACACAGACAGACAGCGGATACACTGGTGCATTCTCTTGTTGGTCTGACTTAGTACACTCTTTTGGTGCTTGTAATGGAGGAATATTTCAGCCGTATATAAGGCTCGGCGTTGACATAGAGCCGCTACGAGTCCATTTGTTGTCGTAGATATAGTATGTGGCCATAAAACGCCGTAGTTCTGAGTTCAAGTCCCCATAAAACGTGGTTTAGAGTTCGCAACTCAATATGCAACATCTCGAAATTTAGCCGTAAGTGAAGAATAAAGTATTTTAAAACTAGGTTCCCTTGAAGGGTTCCCAGGATAGATCCTGCTATGCGGGAAAAAACGTGAAGCTGTTAGTGCTGTTGATAGATAGATATAGCTAAGAACCCATGATAATAAAAATAATATACCGAAAAAACCTAAACTGGTTAAACTGGATTTCAAAACCAAATCACAAAAAATCACAATAAAGTTTGTCCTTTTAAAACAGCTTATATAACCGACAGATACAGAGGTACATAAACTTCCTGTTAGATAGAAGGCAAGGTTAAAATAAATAACATTAGATAAGACCCTCATTAGTAACTGATTAAGTGAATAACGTTGGCGTTGAGATAAATTGGCTGAGGAAAAGTGTTGAAAATTTAATATAGGTACATTTTTTTTTAACTTCACGCTCTATCCCGCACAAAACAGGGTAGACAGAGGGAACTCTGCTCGGGAACGCGCTACAATAAAATAGATATGACTATCTACTTTCTTGTGTTGCAGTGGTAAAAAATTGGGTTCCGTACAAAAATTGGAGGTCTCGAGCTCTTTCTGAAATTCAAGCTCACGAGTAGCTTAACCAGAGCTTAGCTCCCTTTTAAAGTTTTTATTCTTTAGGATTTAACCATAAATGTATAACTTTACGACTTTTTCCTGACCTAGTACTACTTGTAGATGCTAGCTGCTATTTGCTATTTGCAGTGTCGAAATACGACACTACGATATTTTTGCGATATAAACGGCCATATCTTTTTTTTTAAGAAAATATAGAAATAGCATTTTTTCAGGAAGTCATGGGACCGTAGATTTGAGTATATGGTTTGGATATCAACTCGATATCTCCAAGCGTTCTTGTGATAAAGGCTGTTGACAGACAGACAGGTACACGGACAATAAAGTGATCTTATTAGGGTTCTTTCCTTGCTTAAAAGATGCGGAACTCAAAAAAAAGAAAGTGATGTATCTGTTTTTTCAGCATTACAATATATCCCACATACAACAGGGTAGGCAGAACGAACCTTCCATCCCCCATTTTACGCAAATTCCATGGCCTCAAGAAGAGTCACTCAACACTCAATGTTGAGTGTTAAGTTGCAGAATTCTTTGCCTCGTTACCTAAACGAGGAAATTTTATAAACGTAAAATATTCAATATTTTAATGTCTCGAAAAGGAATCGAAACCATAAGCGCCACGTTCACAGTCGCACGCTTGTGCCCCTACGCCACTAATGCTACTCTATCTGTTTAAATTTTTGAACTATCCACTTGTTTACGTAATTTGGATGAGAGCAGAGGCATTGTTTGCTTTGAATATGCATCTATATATTATGCAATTATAATTTAATAATATCCTGCCAAGTGCGAATCGGACTGACAAAAATTCATAATCACTTAATCTTTTTATTGTGTTGGCTTAGAAGCTTGATTTTTTTCTATTTTCCAAAGAACTGTAGACCTGAATATTTGATAAATATTTATTTAAGCTTGATGCCTTAATCCGAGATCGTGAGAAAAATTATCTTGAGAAAGAGAGACAGACAGATAGAAAGATGGACAACAAAATTAATATCAATATAAGGGTTCAGTTTTATTTTGAGATACGGAACCCTAAGCCTAGCCTAACCAGCGGTATATTTAATTTTGAATTATTTATTTTATATTCGTCCAATAAATTTAAAATTTTAATTAAAATAGTGTTGGATTATAATAAATTTATTTGGTAGAAGCTAAAGCTAAAATTATAAAAATATTGAAATGTGACTATCTTGGCGCAGCAGCATATCGTCTGACTAGGCAAAAACAACGGTTGTGAGTCAGAATCCTACTCGGGAGGTTTTTTTCACGGTTTTTGTCACGCAGTCTCGAAAATTGGATAAATAGAGCAACGAAGTGTCTAAACACCAAAATCCCGCAGTATCCGTACTAGGCAGAAGATACTCTGCAATGTGCGAGTAAAAGGAACAGAAACTGCGTGAAACTAAAAAAAATACAGTCTGTACATTCAAATAATTCCACTATATTTAAGTTATATTATTCCAGCATATTTCAGTTAAACATTTATTATTTATCATTCTTATAGTAAAGTAAAAGCTGGAACTACACTAAATTGCAAATATGATAAAACCTGTTCGTAAAAAAAATTCGACTCCCATTTCACACCTATATTTTGTATAGTATACTCGAACATATTAGAGGCCAGTCGTGGCGTAGCTGCACGAAGTGTGACTGTAAAATCGACTGGTTGTGGTTTCGATCCCCACTCGTGGAGATGAAATATTTACTAAAATTTATATTTCTATTTCTTCGCTCTGGTGTCGAGGCTAAGCGCGGCGTTGAGTTCTGCCACTCAACACGCAATGCCTCCAGAATTCGGCAGAAAGTGGGGAACAGTGTCTTAATGCTAGGTTCCCTCTGCCTACTCTGCTGTTTGCGGGATACAACGTGAAGATACATATAACATACACCGATGTCAATAAAACATAACATAAAAGTCACGACATTAAACCTTTTCTAAAATTCCACTTTTAGTAGTTTTAAAAAGCCAAGTGCTCTCAAAGGACATTCAAATTTGATGCAGCTTACGTCCTTGTATTTGCGAATAAATACAAGCTTCTATTGAGTTCTGAGCGTTCCAACTGTTCAGTTGAGCGGCTTCTGCAAATAGACGCAATATGTGGATGTTATCTCAGCTTTGTGGTGAAGTGCCTGTATGAGATGGTCGTGGGTTCGATATCCACTCGGGGGAAGGATTATATTTAGAATATTACTAGACTGCTAAAAAGAACTTTAAATTGACGTAAACCCGTTGGTTTCCTAATATTAATATTCTTTACTAAAATTGATTTATAAGTCAAAAATAGTATATTATTAAACTAGCGGCTCGCCCGCGGCTTCGCCCGCTATGTATTTTAACGCTGTTACGCTTAAAATACATGATTACTGATTTAATAAGCAGAATTGATTGACAACTATAATGACATCTAATATGATTTTTTTACGACATTATCGTCAAAGATTTTTTGATTGTTTTAAATAAAAAAACACGACCATTGTTGATATTTGATATTTATAAAATATACATAAAGCTAATTATTTATTACACGTATATATTTTTGTAACTTTATATTCTTTTTACCTATATAATATACTCTGTTAAATATGCTGATGTCAGAGAATAATTTAATTTACTCATTCAGAAACAGCATTAAATGTAAAATTATTGATTTGAAGGATTCATAATATTCTTTGTAAAATAACTGTAATAATTGCATATTAACTCCTGTACAGTTTTTGAATTAGTTACATATATTATATGAACGAACCAACCAAAAAAATTTTGTATTTATTTGATATTTCTTTCAAGATCGTCCTTTATCTCTGTGTTGAATTAATTACGACTTTTTTCAAATGACGATAACTTTTTTTTTAATGAACCGATTTTGATGAACTAAACTTTAGTAGTTAAGTTAAATTTTCAAGTAAATCGGTTTAGTACTTTCCGAGAAAAATGTGGACAAAAATATGTCGACAGACAGACAGCCAGACAGACAAGAAATTCAAAAAAAATCTTTTAATCGACTCGAAATCGACATTATCGTAACTTCTATAAGAATTTTTGATTGTTTCGAACTAAAAAATATGACCAATGTTGATATTTGATATTCATAAAATATACATAAAGCTAATTATTTATTATATGTATATATTTTTGTAACATCACGTTCTTTTTACCTATGTTATGTTTTTTAAAGCTCTGTTAAATGTGCTGATGTTACTTAATTATTTAATGTCCTGCTTCGGAAACAGACTTAAATATAAAATTATTGATTTGGGTAAGGATTCATAATATTCTTTGTAAAATAACTGTAATGTTTGCATATTAACTCCTGTACAGTTTTTAAATTAGTTACATATATTATTAGCTAAATGTACAATTAATAAATATGTAGTTATTACAGAGTACACGTAGAAAGGATGTTTTTAGGCATTTTTATATAGATTTTTTTCAAACGAACGAACGAACCACAAAATCTATGTATTTGCTTGATATATCTTTGAAGATCAAATCGTTCTTTATCTCTATGTTGAATTAATTACGATTTCACTGTTATGATTTATGAAGGTAATCTCCACTAACAATTCAATTTTGTTTCCTTTATTGTATAAAATATTGTATAATAGTGCTTCAAAAATATTTTTTTTTATCAACAGTCATATAATCAAGACGTTTCGAATGTCATTCTTTAGCCAGCAATCTTACCAGCGCGATTGCTATATAACATTCGCAGGCAAACTAATGCCTTGAGTTCATTCAAATGACGATAACTTTTTTTTAATGAACCGATTTTGATGAACCAAACTTTAGTAGTTAAGTTGAGTTAAAACAAAGCAATTTTCAAGTAAATCGGTTCAGTACTTTCAGAGAAAAATGTGGACAAAAATATGTCGACAGACAGACAGACAGACAAGAAATTTTAAAAAAATCTTTTTGCTTTCTATTATTCTTTTTAAGTGTCCCTCTATCCATTTCAGTCAAAATTACTAAATGTACAGACAAAATATTTTTACCGTCTTATTATATATAGAGATAGAAATATAGTTAATGTAATCCTCCCTATTCTTGACACCCCATCATTTTTTTATTTTGGCACAGCTACGTTTATTGTAAAAAAAAACAAAAATTTACAGCAATCGACTTTCACTATAAGATATAAAGGTTTGTCTATGACTGGCCTGTGTTTCATTTTGAAATATAGGCAGAAGATTATAGAAAAGGAGGAGAAAAGTTTTTGTTTTTAAGCAAATATTAATTAATGCTTGTTATAATTTGATAAATATAAAGTATGATGAGGCCAGTGGTGGCGCAGTGGCACGAAGTGTGACTGTAAAACCGACTGGTTGTGGGTTCGATCCCCATTCGAGGAGATGAAGTATTTACTTAAAATTTATATTTCCATTTCTTCGCTCTGGTGTCGAGGTTAAGCGCGGCGTTGAGTTCTGCCACTCAACACGCAAATCCTCCAGAATTCGGCAGAAAGTTGGGAACGGAGGGTCTTAACACTAGGTTCCCTCTGCCTACCCTGCTGTGTGCGGGATACAGCGTGAAGCTAATTTAATTTTATTTATTTATTTATAAAGTATGATTGTTGATGTATTATTATAGTTTTACCTTATTTATATATGTCAGCGTCGATAATAGTTATATTGAAATATTGAGAATAAATTCATAATTAATCACTTTATTTACTTATTTATCTTTTAACGAGTAAAATTTGAAATAAAGTAAAATTAGAATTAAGTGCCAATAATTAGATGTTTTCCCCTATATATTTTTTTAAAGCATTCATTGTCCATTTTAAACTCTTCCAAAATTATTTTCAAGGCTCGAGGCGCAGAGATTGTACACGTGACAAGTTGTGGGTTTGATTCCCACTTGAGTTGTTCACACAAATTAGGGAACGGAAGTATAACTTAATAGTAACAGAGTGTCGTAACTCTAGATTCCCAGGTTCTCTCTGCCTACCCTGAGAGAAAGTTACCAAAAGCTGCCCAAAAAGTTAAAAATAGGTTCTATTAAACAGAATTTTTATATATTTTCTAAGATAATCATCTCTAGACTTACAAATGCTACTTAATCTACCTACTTATATATATAACTACCTACTTCAAACAGAGCTTTTAAGTTTCAGTAAGTCGCTACTCCCCGAGGCGGAAAACATAAATCCTTTAAGGTATTTGACATCACATACATTTATTTCGTATCAGCCCTTTCGTTTTCGATTTCGTACTTTTTTGTTGGATCCCCGCGGGTTTACTTTACTATTATCTATTTTGTATGGAAGATTATATCAGAAATAGATCGTAAATCAAATTTAATGTCGATGGTTGTAGATTCATAAAATAAAAAAAAATAAAAAAAAAACGCTAGGATTTGGGGATTCTATTTCCATTCGAAGGGATTTGACGTCTTCAAAATAGTGTGTCTTAACCTTTAAATACCGACATGCGGTCTGAGATGCCCTGGCAGGTACTGTAGTAGTTAGTTTAAGCCTTTCCCCGCAAAATAGCAATCCCTGCTTGGAAGTAGCTATTGCATGATCAGTGCCGACACTGGTACTGGGGTGGCAGTATGGATTTCGAGCTAAAAAGTGTACATATGATACTGCCGACGTCTTGATAATACGTGGAAAAAAGAAGATTCACATCTATTTATAATTAAATATTTTTTCATTTAATAATGGTGTGTGATTTTAAAGTAACTGGAACAGCTTAACCTATTTGATATTTTCACTGTCCGATAAAGGAGATTATGGAGTAAAATATGCTTTTTATCCTAAAATTTCCGCAGCATAGGGAAGTTGCACGGGATAAACCGCGTTTGTCATGCGCGCGTATCTAGATAAATATAAAATAACTAAACATTTATCTATTAAATCCAGCAATGCTTTCAAGCAAAACCAAATAAAATACCAAAAGATTTAAAGTACGATTTATGAAATGTATCAGTATGTATCTATAGATAAAAATACTAAAATAACCAATTCACAATCAATTTCGTCGAAGCAAAGCGCGATATTGAGTTCCGCCACTTAACACGCAATGCCTCCGGAATTTAACGGAAAGTAGGAAGCGAAGTGTCTTAATTCTAGGTTCCCTCTGCCTTTGCCAAATATTTTTTCTTACTATACTTATTTTTTCTTTAAACCCTTTGTCTTTCATATTAACGATATTTCATATTATCGATACTAAAGTTACAAAAAATGTATCGGTACTTAAAGGTTACCACTAGGTTCCAAGGGCAAACAAGGTTGCGTGGGCAAAAAGAACCTAATGTCAAAATATATTGATCTTCAATTTACGCCCTAATTCTAGAGAATAAATCTTGAGAAATGCAGCAGGATTTTAACCGCATTTGGAAACGAATCTACATCCATCAATTAGAATTACAGTCAAACGCTGTCCCACTGAGCCACGATAGCCTCATAACTTATTCGTATTTTTTTTTATATTGTAATTAGTCATATCATTTAAATAACAACAATTTTCCGGAGCATTAAAATTTTATAAGGAAAAAAACCCAAGTGTATCCTTATTAAACCGGACTTTGCAATTTTGCTCTTCTAGAAACAATGTATAGAGGCGCAGTAGCACAGGGTCTTACTGTAATATTAGAGGTTGTGAGTTCCCTACTCAGGAGAATGATCAAATTTAAAAACCGTTTTCGATTTTTCATTCAAGAATGAATTTCAGATAAATGGTAACTTGATTTGCCTTTCAATTTGTATTATTACAAAGTTTTTAGGACAGTCGTGGTGCAGTGGCACAAGCAAGGTTGTGAGTTCGATTCCCACTCGAGAAAATGAAATATTTTATGTTTTTATTTCCTCGATCTGATAACGAGGCAAAGCGCAGCACACTAGACAGAGGGAATCTGGAAAAGAAAACACATTAATAACAAATAAGATTTAATTTAAATACAATTAATTGAATTAGATTTGTATACAGCGTGTTCAGAAAATTGTCTCTAAAGTTGGTCAAAAGTTGGGGTGTCTTAACACTTGTTTGTATCTAGTATTAAAACACGCTAAGATTTGAGATATGCTTAATCGTAATAATAGCTTCAAATATTTCTTGGAAGAATATTAATATACACAAATTATTCATATTTAATTTTTCTATATTCTTTTCGTTATAAATTTCATGGTATTTTTGGATTTTTACAACATATTCAACATTTAAATAATTTTGGATCTCAGTTATTTAGAGCTGGAGTTATACTGCTATAATATTAGAAAATTAAAGAATTGGTTTAGTTGAACGCACTGATTTTAGATACTACTTGTACTTATAATATTCGTGTTGTATAGTCCTTTAACGGAGGAAGGTGTTTTTGCATAAATTTAAATTTGTGTAAAAAAATATTTTTATTAATCCACTCATTCATCAAGCACGACGCGACGGTACTCTAGATAATAAGATATCAGATAAAAAAGTAAAAAAAAACGATTTTCCCTTTTTCTCTTATACTTCCACCACTACTTTATTTCAAAGAAATTAACTTAATTATTTGCTCGGCAGCTGTGTCTTTCATGCAAGTCCTCTGATTTGCATCAAAATTAACTTGAGTCTAATTAAAATTGCTGCATCTCGAGATAGTGGCAGCCTTACGAACTTTTCTGATGCACTGCTATTATAACGGGTTGCTATTCAACAAAAATTATGCTGCCGGTGACTTAGTAGAATTTTAAATTGATTTATTTAGCGAAAAACAGTTTAAAAATCAGCTTCACACCTTAACAGTGTAAGCAAAGGGAACCTAGAGTTAAGTCTCTGTTCCCCATTTTTTTGCTCAATATTTGATAGATTGCTTTGTAAGTGGTGATAACTCAACCCTGCGCTTTGTCTGCCAGAGCCTGAAAATTATTTATTTCACGGAAATCGAACCCACAACTCTCACGTTTGCAGTCAGAAGCTGAGCCGCTTTGCCTCAAAGTACAGAACAATAGTATCTATCTTTAGATAAAACATTTAATTACATTACAATAATGAATATTCTGATGAACTTGGCTCGAGGCCATTCTTTTGACGCACCTTTCACCGCAAGGCTTGGTTTCGATACACCTACTCAGTTAACTGGCAAGTCGCCAGTTGCGAATAACTATACAGTTTTTCAAAATTTTCTTTAGCTTAAAGCTGTATTCCGCACACAGCAGGGTAGGCAGAGGGAACCTAGTGTTAAGTTACTCCGCTCCCCATTTTCTGCCAAGTTCTGGAGGCATTGCGTGTTGAAGGACTCGACTCGACTCGCGAATATTATAGTTTACTTAAGGAAGTAAAATAGTTATTTAGAAAACGTATAAAAATTTGAACAAAGCGGAATTTCAAGCCGCGCCTCTTGGATACCGTCTAACCGCTGTTACCACTAAGGCATACGTGCTCATCAAGCTTAAGAGTTATACGTATTAATTGACATTGTAAAAAGAGCGTCGTCTAGTTCCACCAAACAACACAGAACGTCTCAATAAGGACTGTAGGACTGTATCTTAGGACTGTAGACTTGGATATTTGATAGTAATTTGATATTCCAAATACAAAGGAGAAATAGACTTGACAGATGGACAGACAGGCACAAAAGAAGTGATCATATAAGGTGTTCGTTTCTTGAACTACGGAACCCTAAAAAAGAAAATAACTAAACTTTCAACAAAAGCTCGCATGAGTTTCAAGTTGTAAATAACAAGTGAAATATGAAAAATTTCAATATAGATGGTAGAATACAAAGTTTACCTTTCCCGTTTTATTCCAGATATAATACAAGAAATACCGTGTTTTTTCTGTTGTTGTTGTTACTTATATTTAATAAATATCATTCAGACGATAATTCTTAGTAATTATCTTTGGGTAGCGGAGATTTGTAAAAATCTCCCTACAGAGATGCTAACAACATAAATAAGTTCTAACAAGCGTACAAAAATTTTGACGTAGCTTTATGAAAACGTATGGCTTAGTCGTAACGTAGGTCAGACCGCATGGTCGGTTTCCAGGAGACGTGGGTTCGAGTCCCGCTACGTTAAAATTGTTATGTTTTCTAAATAAGTGGGTTCACTCTGTCTACCCCGTGATGCAGGAAAAAGTGGAGCTGCAAAAAAAAAACAACAATAAAATAGACGATTTTACCACATTTATTCACGTATACTGGTAAATCTCGTAAGTTTGGTGTCAGATCATCGCGAGCCTCGACACTGATCGATGAGGCGAACCCAGCTTATAATGACTGATGTCGCACCTCAAGATAAAAGTATGTGGAATTGGGGTTATTGTATCGAAATATTATTTTATCATTTTATACAAATAAATATATTTTTTTAGTTGAACATATATTTAAAATATTGACTAATATTACAAGGCGAGAATTTGTTACGTCAATCGAGTTAATCTCAGGAACTACTTGATTTAAATTGAAAATACATTTTTGTGTTGGATACTCCATTTATTGATGAAGGTTGAAGGCTTATTTATTATAATTTTTATAACATCAACTTTTCAACGCTCTTTATTGGACATCGGCCTTCCCCAAACCCGTAGTTCTGGTTAAAGAGATTTTCCTCATACTCAAAGAATGTGAAAAAACGAAAAAAATGAGAAAAAAAACTGGTACAAAATAAGACGTGAATAATTATATATATTATATATGAATAATTATGCATTTAAAATACAACATAAGTGTTCAATAGTTTTTATTGAAGGAGGAAACGATATAAAATAATTAATTTTGTTTCGCTTTGTTAATATGCAAGTTTGCTTAAAGATGGTAAATTCTACTATTTTAGCTTCAGATTTTACCGTATTTAGCAGAGTGAGAGAGAGAAAATCTACTCTCTAATACTCTGTTCTTTACTTTCCGCCTACACTTAGTGAGTGAGTGTTAAGTTACAGAACTTAACGCCATACATTATCTACTTAAGTTGTAAAATTAAAATAATTTCCACAACCTACTACGTTTACAATCAGACGTTGTCGCACTAAGCCGTAAGTTTTTTTTTCAGTTTCACACTGTATCCCACACATAGCAGGGTAGGCAGAGGGAACCTGGGAACCTAGTGTTCAAACACTATGTTCCCACTGAGACGCTTCATTTCCCGCTTTCCGTCGAATTCTAAAGGCATTATATTAAGGCCGTCACTCAAAAGTGACTGAGCTCAAGTGAAATTAGTAAATATTTCATTACTGGAAATCGAACCCACAATCGCGCTTACAGCCACACGCGTGAGCCTCTGTGCCACGACTTACCTCATAAAAATTACTTATGAAATTCACAATTATAATATGCACTCCCAATGGTGTCTCCTATCCCATAGCTCATAAGCTTAATTCCCATAGAAACAATCCCATATCTTTTTACACCTGTCCGGGGAAATAAAGGACAAACTTTATACAGTACATACAATAACAAAGGGTCGCTGGTATCCCGGAGGTGGGCCCATTTGACATGTTCCAAAATAAGATTTAAAATGACGACACTTTTACTTGTTTTACCTCAGATTGAAGGCAATTTAGTATAATAAGGATATAATTATATATCAAGTATTATTGCATTGTGATTCTCTTCAGAGGCCAGTCGTGGCGCAGAGGCACGAAGTGTGACTGTAAAACCGACTGGTTGTGGGTTCGATCCCCACTCGAGGAGATGAAATATTTACTTAAATTTATATTTCCATTTCTTCGCTCTAGTGTCGAGGCTAAGCGCGGCGTTGAGTTCTGCCACTCAACACGTAATGCCTCCAGAATTCGGCAGAAAGTGGGGAACGGAGTGTCTTAACACACGGGATACAGCGTGAAGCTGATTTATTTATTTGATTCTCTTCATTTTGTGTCCTTTCGTACCTATTTTATTAAATAACTAAAGAGGTAGCTAGTGAGATTACACTCCGTTCTCCTTTCTCGCCTATTCAGTAACTTATAACAGCGTCACACTTTTTCTCGCATATAGGCAACCTAGTGTTAAGGCTCTCCGTTCCCCACTCTACGCCTAATTTTCAATATTGGTAACATTGAGATTTTTTAATGTTGTGTAGCGGAACTTAGCGCCGCACTTTGTATTTCGATCGGAGAAATGAAAATAATTTAAATAAAAGCATTACCTCAAGTGGGGATCGAGCTCATGACCGTCTCATTTACAGACGTCTGATGCTGAACCACCGGGTAATTCATGGGTGATTGAATAGAAAGCTCAATTTTATCTAACTAGACAAAAATTACATTCATAATCAAATTATTATAAAGTTTTTATTTATCTGTCTGTCTTTCTTTTTGTTCAGTCTAATCTCTGGAGCAGCTGAACTATTTTTATGGGACCATCATTAAAATATACAGGAGGTTGTGGCAGCAATAAAAAAATCTTTTTATCCCGAAAATTCGGCAAAGTCAGGATTCTGCAATAGTGCATACATAAATTAATAAAAATGCAGAACATAAAGACAATAAAATGTGGTTATAAAAACCTATAATACTCATACCAATATGATATAGCAATATCTATTAATTCTTTATTCGTACCCTCAAGCTAGTTAAACTAAATTATTAAAAAATACAACGTTATCAAGCAAAAAGGGTGTAACAAAAAATAAATGTGTTTTAATGGAAGCATTTAATTTATTATTAAAATAAAATACGCGTTCCAAAATCCAAATTAATACTCAACCAGACCGTCGTCGCTCAGCGTAAGAATATAACGCAATGGTTGTGGGTGCTATTCTCATTTGCCGGAGTTGATTAAAATTATATGCCAAATATTTACAAGTAAATTTTAAGAATTAGGCGGAAAATAGGTCACTGGGTGTCTTAATATCCCTACTAAGTACGGAGTACTTAATATCCCTACTAAGTACGGAGTTCCCAAGATCCCTCGGCCTAAGTTATTCCTCCTTTCTGTTTTTCTGTTTATACATAACATTTCGACATGATTTGCCGTTAGCCGTTGTTGCGCAAGGTCACACAGCGCGATGGTCGTGGGCTCGATTCCCACTTGATGAAATGACATATTTAATACTTCAATTTCTTCGCCCTGGTGAAAGAAAGTACGTTCATAGAAACGGAGGGTCGTAACACTAGGTTCTCAGGTTCCTTGTGCCTGCCCTGCTATGTGCAGGATACATTGTAAAGTTCAAAAAACTTTTCAATAAGACTTCAAAACTAACACTTCAAAATATTATTATTTTAAATGTTAGTTACGCCTTTTGATTTAAGGATGTCTATAAGAAAATCCTCTGAGGCTATGAAGGTCCAGAATTTCCAATCTCCTTTGATATATCGGCCACTCGTTCCTTTTGTGTTCGTGACATATATTTTTTCTCATTTTTTAAGTAATAGTCTAGTTAACTAAGAATCTATCATTCAACTACAATAAAACCTAATTTTAATAAGAAATTCAATATGATTAAGTAAATTTCTAATAGATATTATAGAAATGAGTTTTTCTAAGACTTGATTTCAAAGAAAATATCGTCTTTTGATTATTTATGTTATGTTATATTTTGATAAAATATTTTAAAAAATGTTTGAGTTGAGTTCCGCCGCTCAACACACAATGACTCAAGAATTAGGCGGAAAATAGGGCACTGGGTGTCTTAATATCCCTGCTAAGTGTACGATAGTGTACGGAGTGTCTTAATACAAGGTTCCCAAGATTCCTCCTAAATAAATGGTTTTTTAGATAATTGTGGCGCAATGTGATCGTATCTGTTTGTAAAAACGATGCTTAATATGATGGTGGGTTCGAATCCACAACCGCTTGAAAAGAGATCGATTACCATTCTAGGCAGAGGAAATCTGAGAACCTATTATTAAGACACTCCGTCCCCATCAAGACACTTCCAATACCCACTTTCTGCCAAGTTGTCGAGGCATTGCATGTGGAGTGGCGGATCTCAACGCCGCGTTTTGCCCTAATTTTTTATACTAGAATAATAACTTGCAATACTAGAAATAATATATCAAAAACGTCAGTTGCAACGCAGCAATGAATCCCGGCCGTCCGACGCAAGCCTCGCTGGTGTTACGGTTCATTCAATTTCACGCTAGTTATAGCTGTCGTCGAGTCACGTGGGACTGACTTGCTATTGACTTTTACTTTTGTTTTTCCTGGGAATAAGCGGAATTTCTGGGTTCCGTACCTCGAAAGGTAAAAACGGAACCCCAGTTTTCTGTCCATCTGTCTACCTGTCAAGACTATTTATGGAACTTCTACGTCAACACAATCAAAAGATAAGAGCTATTATGCATAGATTTTGACTTTACGGTTTTTTAGGGTTCCGTACCTTTTATGAAAAAAAGAACCCTTATAAGATCACTTTGTTGTCTATAGTCAATTTAAAGTAGCTTTAAAAAAAATACTAACAAGTAAAGCTTATTAAACTGTTCAAGAATATTTAGAGGATAAACATGTATGGAATTAATGTCTATTGAATGTGATGCAGGAAGGATAGCTGCCAGTTAATGTAATAAAATTATATATTATACCATTGACTTTGAAAAGAGCAACTGTTGAGTTTCTTGCCGGCTCTTCTCAGCAGAACTGCCTTCCGAACCGGTGGTAGCTTTTTATTTTTTGTTATATGTTCATTCGACGATTCAAAAGTGCTTATAAGAGTTTATTTGAATAAAGAATATTTTGAATTTGAATTTATAAGTTTGTCTGTTTGTCAAGAGCCTTTATCTACTGTTAGGTTCAGAAAGTAGTGTTAAAACACTCTGAGCTTCCATTGTATATACATGCGGATACAGATAATCTTATAAAGCCTGTAAATATTACTGGGCGTTTCACATTCGACTTTATTTTGGTTCTAACTGGTCAAGGCACAATGTTACTTTATTCAAAAAGTAGGTAAGGTCTCGAAAGTACCTACAAAGTAGAGAAGAATGTCTGTAATGTCTAATTTCTCTCTGCCTAAATTCTCTCTTCTTTCTCACTAATTTGTGTCTGATAACAAAACAAAGCGCTGCGTTGAGTTCCTCCACTCAACAAGCAATATCTCGAAAATTGGACGGAAAGTAGAGAATTTGAGGGCAGTCGTCGTGCCAAGGTGTAGACACGACAAACAGTGGGTTCATGTTCGTCGACGAAATGAAATCTTTAATAATTTTATTTCTTCGTTTTGGTAATGAAGCAACCCGCAGCGTTGAGTTCCGCCGTTAGGTGGAAAACTGAAGTGTGAGAAGCGTTTCAACTGCCTATGTAAGAGATACAGCGTGAAGCTAAAAAAAATAGGGAAAGAAATATCTTAATACTAAGTTCACCCTATTTACAAGTAACTTTCTGTATAAAACTTATGTACATAAGTATATAATTCTAAAACTTGCAGTTCTGTATAATGAATGCATGTAATTCCTCTCCCCTCTTTAACCCACTTTACCTCTAATGTTCTCGAGTGCACCTTAACACAAAAAATATACTGAAACGATGAAAAAATAGCTTAAAGGGTTCTGTATATTGAACAATAAAATATTTATATAATTATTTTAGTAGTTGATGCAGTCGTAGGGATGCACTCTTACTTTAAACGACGGTAGTATGTTCGATTCACACTCTAGGAAAGAATTATAATTATTATTATTATTTTTTCATTACTAACCCGACAAGACGTGGCTTAGATTTACGCCACTCAACACACAATATCTCAACAATTCACACAGTGAAAATTGGCTGAATGGAGAGTTTTCACACTAGGTTCACTCTACCTACCCCTGCTTTTATATATATAGAAAAATAGGAAAGGCTGTCTAAATATACATAGTTTATGTGTGTTTACATTGACTTGAGCTAAAATTGAAAATCCTACACAAAAAATATAAAGGTTTTCACCACTTTCCAAAGCAACTCTAAAGTGAGGTAATGTTAGTCCTTATTCTTAAGCATTTAATGCAGTAAAGTGGCGGAAAAGAAAAACTAAGGGATTTTCTCCACAAGATTACTTTTAAAGTTAACGTTGCAAAAATAAAGGAGGTTGTTATAGTGTAATTTTTATTATTTTACTTTATACAGTTCATTCGTAGAGGTGTGTAAGAATGTTAGTTGTGGATTCAATTTCCGCTCGGGGGAATGATTATTTTCATTCGGTTCTCTGATGGATAAAGCACGACGTTGAGTTCCGTCACTCAATATGCGATGTCTAGAAAATTAGAAGATATTAGGTTCACTCTGCCTAACCTGCTATGAGGGAAAAGCGTGAAGCGGGAAGTGCTTGTTTTGGTGATTGTGTAAATATGGTTATCGTGTTGCAGTGTGACATCGTCTGGTTGAGCAGTGTACATAATGTTCGGGGGTTCAATCCCAGTGACACTAATGTAATTTAATATATTATTATATGTTACGTTTATTTAGCCTTGCAATTTTGAAAATTGGATAGAAAGTTGAGAGTGTCGTAACTCTTTATTCTTTCTGTCTAGAGCGGTAAAAGAGAAAAATATATTTTTTAGGGTCCCGTATCATTCCGTTCCATCTGTAAAGACCATTATGCGATAGTTAATTAGTTTGCCAATTAGTCAAATATTCTTTCTTTCTTTTATATGAAATTCGCCGTGTAATCAAAACTTATAGGAACAGACAATTATTAAATTTGCAAGAAGTGAGAACGTGTACAACTTTTTCTAAGTTAAAATTTATAGAAATTTCATAGAAAAAAAAATATTACAAACTTATATTTGTAGTTAGTAGTGTAGAGGCCGGTCGTGGCGCAGCGGCACGAGGTGTGACTGCAAAACCGACTGGTTGTGGGTTCGATCCCCACTCGAGGAGATGAAATATTTACTTAAATTTATATTTCCATTTCTTCGCTCTGGTGTCGAGGTTAAGCGTGGCGTTGAGTTCTGCCACTCAACACGCAATGCCTCCAGAATTGGCAGAAAGTGGGGAACGGAGTGTCTTAACACTAGGTTCCCTCTGCCTACCCTGCTGTGTGCGGGATACAGCGTGAAGCTAATTTAATTTATTATTTTTTTTTTTTATATTTGTAGTTCATTTAATATAAAATGAATGCATACATCTGCAAACTTATATTTGTCAACTGTTAACTTGTTAGCTGTTGTTAATTCCCGTTGGCATAAAATCCTGAAATAGGGAGGCTCCTGAAATCGGTAAACGAATCCGAGTCCTCTTTGACCGTTTTTATTTTCAACTTCACGCTGTATCCCGCACATAGCAGTGTTGGCCGACAGAATGTAGACACCTAGAATTATGACACTTCGTTCCCGTTAAGACACTTAAAGAACGGTAACTGCGTTCTTTACCTATATTTGAATTTACTAATTTATCAGAAAACCATTTAAATATAAAACAAGGTTAACCCTCTTCACATAATAATGTTGACATGGTCATAAAACCGCGGGTCGTATTAAACTGCCTATAAAACCTACCGAGTACTATTACTATGCGATACGTTGTGTACAATACGGCCGACGAGTCGTGGCCGCTTTGAAGTTAAGTTTCCTGAAGTTTTGCATATTGTATACTCTAAAAAAAATAAGCAAAAGTAAGTAAAAAATCTTAAAAACAATCTGCGCAACCATTTGCAGCTAACATTATGACCACAACTCGTCGACCGTATTGTACCTGTTGTCGCATTTTACGATGTTAGAGGACCGCACTTAAAGCAAGTATTAAGTCAGAAATACTTATTTTAATATTAATCATGAACAAACTACTGGACCGTTTACGATAATGTTTCTATACACATCTACAAGGGAACCAATTGGAGCGTACAATACGCGTTGCCATAGCAACGTAGCAATAAAATATGGTGTCTGTTATATTTATTTTGTTAATTTCATGTAATATTTTTATGCCTTTTTGATCTATTTCTCTATACCAACTTTTTTTTCACGTATGAAACCCGTTGTGACAGGTTGTGCGTTCGATTCCCATTTGAGGAAATTACATATTTAATATTTTCATTTCCACGCTCTGGTAACGAAGCAAAACCATTCAGAATTCGGCGAAAAGTGGGGAACGCAAATATCTCAATAAGTTGTTTATCCTGCTATGTGCGGAATACAGCGTGAAACTTATTTTTTTTTAATAATTCAAAATTAAATCTTAATAAAAACCGCGTGCAAAAGCTAATAATACATAAATCCTATCTATTCGACGAGAAATTCTCTAACACGCGACGGCCAAAGGCAATCTTTTAAAACAAAGTTACTATACACTCACTATGATTGAGTGAGCTAAGTAATAAATAACTACCCTACATCGTATGCCTTTGAGTTAATTAAAAGTTTTATATCTTTTTCTTTATTCTGGAAAAAATATACGGGTAAAAGAGGTCGTCGTGGCTCAGCGTTGGACTGTGAACGTGATGGTTGTGGGCACGATTCTCTGGGGAATTCCTCAGAGTGGGAATCGTGCGGAGTTCGAATTTCTATCTTTTCGTTTGTTCGTCTGGACTTAGAAAATAAAATGCGGCAATGTCAAGAAGATTGGGCGGTGCACGGAGAACGGAGTGTCTTAACACTAGTTTCCTTGTCATATGCTAATACAGCGTGAAGCTAAAAATATATACTTTTGTAGTAAGGTTAAGCTGTGTTGAACACGATGGTTCTCGGTTTAAATGTCAGTGATAAAAAAGTGTAACTATTTTTTTTTATTGAAAACTTCTTGGGCCTTCTACAGGTTCACGCTGTATCCCGCACATAGCAGGATAGGCATAGGGAATCTAGGAACGCAGTGTTCACAAGACACTCTATTCCCATTTCCCAGAAATAAACATATTATATATGTACTTCATTTCTTCGTGTGGGAATCGAATCTACAACCTGTTGCGTTTGCAGTCGTACGCATGTCCCCCTGCGTCATGACTGGCCTCTACGGTAATATTTAGCAGGCGATTACACATATACACTATATAATATATATTATATTATAATTTTATATAAGTTTAAGGTTCCATACTTCAAAATTAAAAACGGAAACCTTATGAGATCACTATGTTTTCCGTCTGCCAAGACCATTTATCTCGAGATCGTGTGAAGGTATCGAGCTGAAATTAATATCCAATATTTAGGTCTATTGTCCCTTGCAGCACAGAAATCAAGCTTCAAAGAGGTACTTTCCGTAAACCCACAGTTATGAAATTTGGTATGAAGTGAGTACTTACTATATAAATAAAGAAAGAAAATCTGGAAAGTGAAAATTTATACGTATTTCGTAGAAAAATAAAACAAATTTATATTTGTAGTTAATTTTATACAAAATAACTGCATATGCCCGCAAACTTAAGTTAGTAAACTTCTATAAGTTGTACTACCCATAGTTGCACTTCCCATCCATATGTATACTTCCTGTAGTTATACCTGACCTACGATCCTGAAATTGGTACGAAAGCCTCGGTGGGTGAGCCCGACTCGCGCTTAACCAATTCTTTTTTATATATGTGCAAAACGTATGACGTACATGACACACAATAGTAAAATGGAACTAATAAAAAAAAATGCAGATATATATTTAATATAATTGGAATTTATATAACAACATTATTATTATTATTTATTAAATAACATTAAATACAACAGTCATCTTTTACATCGACATATGCGTGTGAGAGCTCGCTTGAAGCCCGCGTAGTAGTGGATCACTTGTTCCTGTAATAATAATACTGGTTCAAATTGACTGAAATTTCAAATATACCGTGTTTATATAATGCCTGATTAGTTACTGAAAATTCAGGTTTCTTGTTTTATGCACAACGAAGTTTTAGGGGGTTGAAAATGGCCTGAGTTGCTTCGAGAAAAGGATGGTACGGCCGTGCCGCTGTTTTTTGCTCGACTAGGCGGGGGCACTGCCGTGCCCCCAGATAATACAAATGTTAAATAATAATTGAAAAGGGTAGGTAGAGGGAGCATAGTGATAAGACACTTTGTTCCCAACTTTTCGCCGATTTCTTGAGGCATTGCATATAGAGTGTCGGAACTCAACGCCGGGCTTTATTTAGCCTTGGTGCCAGAGCGAAGAAATGAAAATATTAAGAAATAATAATTGGTTCCCTCGAGTAGGGATCGAACCCACAACCGTTGCGTCTTAGTTACACCCTTCTGCCCCTGGATCATGACGGTGACGATCAAATAGATTAATAATCTTATGATAATATTTTTTTAGGTTCACGCTGTATTCCGCATTTTCATTTCAGTAGGAAATGAAAAAAAATAGTTTTCTAGTGTAAATATCTAACTTCTCCAACGTATTATCAAGTTCGGTAATATAACATAAGTAAAATATTCTCTATTACTTATTTATACATTGTGCATAGTATTTATTAGTAGAGTCAACTTAAGAAATGTAAAAAATGTGTGTGTGTGTGTGTAACGTAAATGTGTGTGTGATTGTTTGCGTGAACTTGCTTACAAGTGTCTTTGTGTATGTTTAGAGCAGTTTTCGTTTTTTTTAGTTGTTTAGTGCAGATTTGTGCGTGCATGTCTATGTATATGTGCAATATATGGTGTCTCCACAAATACGAACAATTCGTGGATGTGTTTGTGTGTGTGTGTGTGTGTGTATGTGTGTGTGTGTGTGTGTGTGTGTGTGCGTGCGTGTGTGTTTACCTGCATGAGGTTGAAGCACATGGCGACGAGCGCCATGCCCAGCATGAGGTAGAGCGAGCACACCACGAAGGACGCGTGTATGCGCGGCGAGTACACGCGCTCGCCCGGCACGAAGTCGCCGAAACCGATACTGTCGAAGAAAATCAAGATAAAACTTGCTTTTTTGTGAAATTCTGTCTTTAAAATGTTTATAAAAAAATGGCGCTTTCTTCGAAAGCAACGATTCTTGCAAGTAGGCGAAAGGAATGAAGGGAAATATTAAGGGACTGCGTTTCCATCTTCCCTGCAATTAAGGCCTCGTCTTAGCAAAACAGTCTAAGAGCGGAACACCACACGCTACGATCTCTGTATACCTCTTCCGTCTCGTCCACTATCATCAACCTCTTCACACTTGCTCTCCGGCGGTCCTCATGCTTTTACGTGACCTTCCTCTAGTATTATTAATACTGTGTTCTCGAAGATCAACCAAGGCCTCCCGGACCTCACACTTATTCTTGCATCATAAATCTATTATTACATACTATTATTTCATCACAAAGTCACTGGACGCCCAAACTAACTAAACACTTTTTATTCATTCTCACCGTGACATCCTGGCACTGGTCTGACAAGTCCTTGTTCTATTCAAAATCAAAGTTTTCGTTCTATTCTTCTATAATATTCATGTACCGATGACAAACGTTCGCTTTCTCACCAATGCAGCTAAGGCACCCTTAATTGTGTAACCTATTTCGTATCTTCCGTCTCTATATACATCTCAGACATACCACTTCATTAAATTCTAATATTGCCATTTACACTGATCTTACATTCCTTCATTTCTTCATTTCTTTCAGAAACTAGAACATATTTTGTCCAGGCCTAAAATATTACCTTCACATCCTTTTTTTAAAGTGATGACTGATGACCAATGCTTGCAACTCGCATTCTGGCAATTCACATTCAGGTCACCTACTTTCACTCCCATATCACTTTGTTTCACTCCTTGGAGACAGCTATCCAAGTACAAATTGAACAACCAAGCTGACATGGCGCAACCTTGTTTAACACCCGATCGGATGTCAAACCAGGGCGACATGCCAGCTCCTACTCGCACGCAGGCTGAGTGATCTCTGTAAAGAGACTATAGACATACAGCCTGCAGCAAGGGTCTGCTCACATTGTACCGCGGTACCTTCCATAATTTTTTTTCGTACGACCAAATCAATTGCCTTTTAAGTCTTCGAAAATACCAAAAAGAATATGCTTTCGGATCAAACATTTTTCAAGATCATGCAAAAGAATAAATCTGATCAATGCTTTCTCTTCCAGATCTTTAGTCTCTCACAATAGTCTTTAGACTTTTCTATAATATTTTTATATACATCAAATAATCCCAACTACTTAATTAACTCAAGAACTAAAATAGTCATAATTTGATATATTTTAAATAAAATAATTATTATTTTTAAATACCACCGCTAAAACTTATTGTTATATTACAACTAAATTATACAAAATGTTTACATAAATAGTAGCCTACGTGCTATTCTGATGTATAAGTTATGTTACTGCGAAATTTCATCTTAATCCGTAAAGTAGTTTCTGCGTAAATGTGGAACAAACATACATCCTCACAAACTTTTACATGTATAACATTAGTACAAACTTTTACATTTATAGTATTAGTAGTAAGTTAAATATAAAATACGTACCTGCTAAGTGATATAAAACAGAAGTAGGCCCCGTCCAACTTGTCCCACTTCTCCCACAGACCGAAGATCATGGATCCGAACATCAGATACCTGCGATGTGTATTATATAGAATCCTAAAAAAATACTTATTTAGAAAACGTATAAAAATTTGAACGTGGGACTCGAACTTGCTCCTCCTGGAAACCGACCAGACGCTCTGACCACTAAGCCATACATTCTCATAAAGCTACGTCGAAATTTTTATACGCTTGTTACAATTTGTTTAAGTTGTGAGCATCTCTGTAGTGAGATTATTAGAAATTTCCGCTATCCAAAGAAAATTACTGAGAATTATCGTCTGGCAGGGGAGAATGCTATTTAATAAATAGCATCCTGGAAACTGACCAGATCGGACCTCCTGGAAACAGACCTGGTCGGCTTTCAAAAGGCGCAGGTTCAAGTCCCGCTACGTTAAATTTTTTATATGTTTTCTAAATAAGTATTTTTCTTTCCTAAAGGTGGATTAACACTTTAAAAAATGGTAAAAATCTATGTACGAGACAAAGAATCCTTTGTAGAGTCATTGGTTGTATTATATTGGTAGACTTATAGAGAAACTAACTTATACTTATGAAAGAATAGTGACGTATATTTATTAAAATTTATTAAAGAAAAAAATATTCATTACTTTAGGTCCAATTATCTTTACTGTTAAGCATAATTTTAATCTTTTGGTAATTTATATGATTTTTCACGCAAAAATTATTATTTTTAATAGAAAAATGTTAATTTATTTTACATTTATGTAGTAGTAGTAGGTGGTGGGTACGGTATTAGTACGGTGGTATTGTTTTGACTCGTGTCCCACTCTTGCGCATTTTAAGTTTAACCACACTTTATATGTCTGGTTCTATAGACCTGAGGTCAACTTACAGTAGACCTAAAATTGATATACGTGTACAATATGGTCGAAGAGTCGTGGCCGCCCTGATGTTAGCTATAGATGGCATATTTGACTTTATATTTTTTTTCATAATTTTCTTCTCGAACTCAAATTCAGAAACCTAACTCCAAGGGCCACGACTCGTCGACCGCACTACGTGCACTCACCCCACCATGATGGACACGCAGGCGCTGATGGGCACGGTGATGCTCTGTGCGTCGAACGTCACTACACTGAACTCGCTAGTGACCGGACTCTCCCGCGGAGACACTCTGTAGTGATCTCGCCTTGTAATGGAAATACGAAAATGGTACATTAAATTTCAATTAAAATTCTTAAGTAGGATAACCATTTTCTTATTAACAACTCTATACAGAGTGTCTTTGTCAGCACCACTTTAAACGAAACCACAGTTTTAACTGCGTCTGTTGAGGTATCTTCATTAATTTCTTTTGGTATGAGATTGAAATATTTAACCCTATATGAGGCTTTCGTAAAAGGAGCGCAAACGCTTCCAATCTATATAATATAATAATAAAAATATATATACTTATTTAAATGTTAGAAAAAATATTAATACTAATATCCTATTTATCTATTAATATCAGAGATGAGGAGGCAATAAAAATATTACGTAATCAACATGATTAACGACAACAAAATTCCAGTATTGACAAAAAGGAACGCAGACCATTCAAAATATAAATGTTCACTTCACATATTAAAAAGTAGCCTAAAACAACAACTTTCAAAACCAATCTAGAACGAAAAAGGCATCGACGCCTCTCTGGCGCCTAACATCTCATAATAAAATATATATATATTAATATTAAACATTATTTTAATAGTAAAACACGTATACAGTGGGGAACGGAGTGTTTTAACACTAGGTTCCCTCTGCCTACTCTGTTGTGTGAGGGATGCAACGCGAAGCTGATTTCTGATTTTTTAAATATTTTATAGTAAATCTCCATCAGCATCCGCTTATGACTTATACAATCTATTCTTAATATTGTATTCAAATAGTAAAAAATGTAAAATGGGTTATCTATACTTATATAATAAAGCGGAAGAGTTTGTTTGTTTGCTTAAACGCTAAGATCTCTGGATCTACTGGTCGGATTTACATTGTTTTTGTTTTGTATGAAAGTTGGATTCTTCAGAAGTGCTATAGGCTATATAACATTACATTACACATATATTCTAAGTATATTAAAATACTTTCTAATTTGACATGCAATTTATTCTGCCATGTTAATAACAACCGACCGTTGCTAAGCAATGGTTTGCAAAGTTTGTAGTTTTCAGAAAACGTCATCCAAAATGAGCTTGCTTGCTTGATATTCATCGTTATGAATATAAATATAATAGTCACTTTTAGCAATTTATCTAGATTAAAATTATAGTTTACTGTATATCATTCTAATAAATAATTAAGGAGATGTCACTGATTTGAAATGACATATTTTCATATATTTACAAAATATTGTTAATTTTTATGTAATTATTTGCTGTTTATAATTAATTTAAACTACACTTTGGTTCTCTTCTTCTTTTCTTGGTGTGATGTAAAGTTTGGTCCTGCGCGACATTGCCCGCTACTTTTTATTTAATATTTATCTATACTATTGAAAATACATTTATATTGAAACACATTTATATCGAAAACTTACATCAAGGAAATTTAATAAAGATAACTTTCGGCTTTTATCTATACTAATATAATAAAGTGGAAGAGTTTGTTTGTTTGTTTAAAAGCTAAGATCTCTGGATATACTGGTCCGATCTACTTATTTTTGTTAAGATTCGTTTTTCAGAAGTGCTATAGGTTATGTAATATTATGGTGTACGTATTAGTTAGCCTTAAGTGACGAAATAACTATAATAATGAACGCCATCGAATTGCTTTAAGCGCGTGCGCTGCAAATATAATAAAATATATGTCAGTACATTGTATGGAAGAAATGTTCTTTTTCATGAGTTCTAAAAAAAAGACCGTGATACGGATTTTTTATTTCATAAAGATATTGAAACTTACGAGCGAAAGTTATTCCATCATCAAGGATTTATGAAGAAATACTTTGTCTTTTATAATATGTAATTTGAACGTATACTTTTTGAGAAAATATTTAAATAATTCAACGCTCCGTTTACGGTCGCACGTATAGGCATGAGTCTAGCGGGGGGCGCCCTTGCCGCCGAATTTCGTCCTCGCAAGCAGCCATGTTAGTGCTTACAGTTTCTCAAAATTATTGAATGTATAAATTATATTAATTATATAATTAATATTGATTATCTTATAAAAATGCAGGATAATAAAACAATTATAAATGGTATGCGAGCGAAGCCGCGAATGGGCCGCTAGTTAGTTATAAAGTATGAAAGGGAGTATCTTAACACTAGGTTCCCGGGTTCCCTCTGCTTAGCATACTTTATGTGGGATACAGCATGTAACTAAAAAAAATATAACTTTACCTATGATAATAATTAGGCGTTGCATATTCTGTAATATCAGAGTCTGGTAGTCTCTCTATACTCTCCGCTTCGCTCACTTCAAACTGAAATGTAAAGAATTTTTTATATCACTATACAATTTCAA
>JAATLQ010009092.1:2111-25006 GCA_013421005.1 Heliconius erato x Heliconius himera | reverse complement strand
ATATATATATATATATATATATATATATATATATATATATATATATATATATATATATATATATATATATATATATATATATATATATATATACATATATAAATTTCCATACATCTTACTTTTTAGAGGCCAGTAGTGGCGCAAAGGGGCACAAGAGTGTGACTGAAAAACGTGATTAGTAGTGGGTTCGATCCACACTCGAGGAAATGAAATATTTATTTAAATGTATATTTTCATTTCTTCGTTCTGGTGAGTACACCACACAATATGCAATGTCTTCAGAATTCGGCTGAAATGGAATACGGAGTGTCCTAACACCAGGTTCCTTCTGTTCACCCTGCTGTGTGCAAGACACAGCGTTTAACATAGAAGAAAAAAACGATATACATACATCCTGTCGTATGTGCACAATGCGCCTCCTCGAGAACCCCGGACAACCTCTGCAGAGACAGAACAGCGCGTACAGACACTTGCACCAACTTGCGAGGAGCTCCCCTGACGAAACAATATTATATATTTGCTTAGGTGTTAGTTTTTATTTGGTTGGTAAACAAATATTAAAGAAAAAAAACTGTCAAGTGCGTGCCGAATTTGTCCACCGAGGGCTCCGTATCGATATAGGAAGTACAATTTATAAACGTCAACACATGTAAGTTATTTTGACAACATAAACTAAAAAGATAAGTTTGTAATAGTGTTTTATCTATACTTATAACAAAATAACTTATAAAAATATATGTAGTTTTAGTGTAATAGAACCCAAATAAATCATTCAAAAAAAAATTGTCTCTTTGTCGGTCATTCACTTGTTCTAATATTCTTACCATTTTTACACTGATCTTGCATTCCGTCCTTTTTTCATCTCTTTCGAATATATTACTTTATCTTATATTTTTTACTAATAGTAAAAAAAAATATATATCCCAAATTTTTCTGTATAACTTTAAATAAAAAATAATTAAATTACAAATTAATTAATAAAAATATTTACAAAACCTGATTTTACTGAATCGGTATATATTCTCATTAAGAATAAAAAAATATGAGAAATTATTTCTATGAACATAAAAAAATGTTAATTTTGACTTACCAACATTACTTAAATACAATAAGAATAGTGGCATTCCAAGGAGAGCGTAGAAAATAGTCACTATCTTGCCCCAACTCGTACGAGGACTTAAGTGACCATAACCTTAAAATATAAAAAAACTAAATTATAAAAATTAAATATTTCCTTGCTCTAGAAACTCGCAAGGCGCGGCATTTAGTTTTAATGCAACTTGTTCTCCAATTTCTGCCCAATTATCAGGGTATTGCATTTTGAATATCGGAACTAAACGCCATGCATTGTCTACCACAGCGTCGATTAGCGAACAGTTTGAAAAAAATAGCTTAATAATTTAACAAAAGTGGTTGTGTGGTACCATTTTATGCACCTTATTTATCTCAGAACCACCAAAGTAGCCAAATTTCATATGACCTGATATTACTTACCGGTGTTGGGAACATCCGGCTTCATTTGCTTCATAGATCAATATATGTATATAACTCTCTCTATCTCTCTCTATTTCACCTATATACCGCATTTGTCACGGTAGGCAGAAGGAGCTCATTGTTAAGACACTCCGCTCCCTACTTTCCGCCGAATTCTAAAGACCTTGAGTGTTGAGTGGTGGAACTTGACTCGATTTGTCTTGTAACCAGAGCGAAGAAATGAACATATTAAATATTAAATTGAAACCCACAACACTGATACGGACCTATGGTGGTGATGACGGTGAGCGAGTACAAGAAGGCGGAGGAGAAGCTCCACTGTCGCGAAGAGCGCGCGCCGTCCCAGCCGCGCCGCACCGCCTGCACCACCTTGCTCTGGTAGCGCTGGAGCTCCACGCTGATACTGCAAACTTGATACAGTTATCTTAAATTTCTTGTTGTTTTATACGGGGTGGAAGAAGCAGCGCTCCTTTCACGGAAGCAGCATATAGGGTAAAATATTTCAAACTCATACCTAAAGAAACTAATCAAGATACCTCAACAGTTTAGACGTAGGTTTTTTTTTCATTTCACGATTTTTATCCATACATTTATTTCGTGTGACACACATACACATATTACAAAAAAAATTGTACTAAGCGTTGCCGATCTTCTACTTTTCATTCATACAACACATAACCGAACGAGAAAGAACTATACTTCTCGTTCTTTGTCACACAATTACCTATTTTTTATAATAAATCTTAACAACGTTCAAAGCTCCTATTAAAATTGTTTAATAAAATCTTACTTATTTTTTTTTACTTTATTATGAAATTATTTAGAAATAACGCATGTTTATTAAACCACCCACAAAATTATATTCAGAATTTTTAACACACAAAAAAAAATATTGAACTACGATACAAAACAATATTGAATGTATCTTTCACATCGTGGTTGTCGCATTTTCCTTTTGCTACCACAAATATTTTTATCATAAGTAATATTAAAAACTCCACATTTTTTGTTTCTAGCCTTAAAAGAATGTATTTTGATAGTACACTCAAATACTGACAAACAAAAGTTTCACATTTAAAAGAAATATTCGTCACAATGATAAAATTAATATTAAACAATTTAGATTTTGTATTAAATATTTTAGGGACTGACGAGAGCATTTTTACTCGCAATGGCATTTGGAACTCGCAAAATTTAAAATATTGGAATGAACAAAATTTACATCAGTCGAATCACAGACACATTTCAGAAGCTAATTGTCAGTGCAAATTTGCTATTAATGTGTGGGCTGGAATCAATCTAAATAAAATAGGGTCTAGGGTCAGTTTTTATTGACGGTAATTTAAATACTGCGAAATTTTTTGAACTCATAAACGGCCCCGTAACAGAATATGTCCACCAGATCCCTTTAGACGTATATCGTAAGGTGTGGTTTCAGTTAGATGGAGCATCCGCATCCGCTCACGAGCATATTTGGAGATCAGAGGATCGGAAGGTATGGGCCTCGGTGGTGACCTCCTATCCCCAGACCTCACGCCACTTATTTCTTTGGTTTCATTTAAAGTGGTGCTCACACTTCCATTCTGTATATTAAAGGAAGCGTTTGTGGCGTAGGGGCACAAGCGTGTGAGTGTAACGCTACGATCGATTTCCACTCGGAGAAATTCAATAGTTTAATTTCTTCGTTTTGATACCAAGACAGAACGTAGCGTTAAGATGCACCACTAAACGCACTCGAAAATTCCGCGGGGAGTGGTCAACAAACTGTGTCAACATATGGCTCCCTCTGCGTACCCTGCTATATGCAGTATACAGCGTGAATACGAAAAAACTCAATAAGAATACCAAATATATTTTAATTACATACAAAAGCTCAAAAGTAACCAAGAATGAAAATAATCCATTTTCAGAAACGCTGGACTTTACTGATAAGAATACGAGTAAGTATATGAAATTATGCAAAACACGTTTTTTATACAAATTTATGGAGAAATTTAGCGGTCGTGGTATGGTTTGTACTTGGTAAATTCGCGCGGTGACTCCTGAATAATAATCTTTATTCAAGAATAATCAGAAGGAAACCAAACTTCTGTAAACAGCTTCACGGTTTTTCATCATAGCAGGGCAGGCTAAAAAACATAATGTTAAAGCACTCCGTTCCCCTCTGATAGTTCCCATAAAGGAATATCTGTATTAAATTATTGATTATTAATTTTAATTTTCTTCACTCTCGAATTTAATTACAAAGTTAAGAGCAGGTGCCTCCTTCCTGTGTTTTTCCTGCTATATAAAGCAAACAGCGTCATAATACAGAAAGGATATCTTTTCAAATAGAATTTGAACACGCTATACCTTTGAAACTTTAATTACCTCTTTTTCAAAGCAGTCTCGTTAAACAAATTGAATGTCAAAGTGGCATTCTGCCAGAGGAACTCGGCAGTGTTGTCCCTTTCCCTCGTCATATTGTTGACCCTCTCTATCTCGCTCGCACCCTCTATTGCTTGAAACATAAACGCACCTGTAAAAATAAAGAAAATACTTCGTAGAAAAAACACCAATCTAAAAAATCACTATCTCGTTTTGGAAACGTGCTTGTAACTCTCTTAAACATGCTATGCACGCTATGCTACGACAGGAGAAACTGGGAACCTAATGTTAAGACACTCCGTTCCCATTAACACATTACCGTTCCCCACTTTCTGGCAAATGAAGGAGGCATTGCGTGTTGAGCGGTGGAACTCAACGCCGCATTCTGCCTCGTTACCAGACAGAAAAAATAAAATTATTTAATTTTAAATTCCCACAACCAGTCACGATTACATTCACGCTTCAATATCAATATTACAATTTAATTATAACATAGACTGACAGCTATCTTTTCTAACAAAAAACATTCAAGTTCATGAAATTTAAACCCGTTATAACCCTCCCTATAAGATATTCATCCTTTCCTGCTATAATGCTATAATGAACCAAAACAATAGAAAAGCGACCAAATTCGCACAACCATTGTTAGCGAAATCATGAATAATGTCCAGTTCATTGAATTTTAAAATTACAATATGAATAATTTATGAGTTTTAGGGAAATCCTTTTGTAATATTCGCTTTTAAAGTTATTGAAAAGTTGTCGCTATTGTAAATGAAACTGAGAAGTTCTTTATAAATTGAACGCGGTAGTCGTGGGTTCGTGCTAACTGAGAGAAGACGTAATTATATTTTTCGGAGTTATTGTACGACGTTGCGTTCTGCCACTTAACACGCAAACTTTCGAATCATGAAATGAGATTGGGCAAAACTGTCCTAACACTAGGTTCTCTCTGCCTAATACGAAGCTATATAAATTAAATCAGCGTCACGCTGTATCCCGCACAAAGCAGGGTAGGCAGAGGGAACCTAGTGTTAAGACACTCCCTTCCCCACCTTCTGTCGAATTCTTGAGGCATTGCGTGTTGAGTGGCAGAACTCAACGCCGCGCTTAGCCTCGACAACAGAGCGAAGAAATGGAAATATAAATTGAAGTAAATATCTCTTCGAGTGGGGATCGAACCCACATCCAGTCGGTTTTACAGTCACACATCGTGCCGCTGCGCCACGACTGGCCTCAACGAAGCTATATGCTTATAATTATCGAATAATACAATTATCATAGAAAATGGATAGTCACTCACACCATTTTTTTCTTATAAAGAACTCACCAGCAATAGTATAAGCGACAACCAGAACAACAACGCCGACGTTAGAGAAGAGGAACGCGAGGAAACCCCTCACGTAGTTGCGCACGCGCGATCCGAGCCTGCGCCTGCGCCGGGGCATGGCTACGTCATCGTGTTGCCCTTATATGGGCATTTGGGGGTGTGGTATCTGGAATTGGTGAAAAATTGATGTATATACATTTATTTAGTTGCAATACTTCTAAAATATGTAAAAATCATTCTTTAAACTTAATAATATTTTAAGAAATAAATATTAAATTGCCGATTGTTTTAAGCACCAGGCAGATGTAAAAAAATATATATCTAAAAGAAAGGAAAGTACAACTCTAAGTTAAAACATTTTGCCTTGCAATCTATAGTTCTAATATTTTATGGATAAAAATTTTATTTGGATAAAAGCACTACTATCAAGAGATACTTTACTCTATTTTAACATATTCTTTGTTTCAGTTTAACCCACTGTACCTGCGATCAAAAATACTAATACTAATAAAATGAGGCCAGTCGTGGCGCAGAATATCACAAGCATACGACTGTAAACGCGTCAGGTTGTGAGTTCAATTTCCACTCGATGAAATCATATATTTATTATTTTCATTTTCTTCGTTCTGAAAACGAGGCAAAGTGCGGCGTTGATTTCCACCACTCAACTCCCAATGCCTTCAGAATTCGGTGGAAAGTTGGGGAGAGTCAACAGTTAATGAGAACAGAGTGTCTTTGGCAGAGGGAACTTAGGAATGTAGTATACATTCCCAGGTTCTCTCTACTTATCATACTATGTGCGGTATACAGTGTAAAGCTAAAAAAATACGGCAGTATCTCCAATCAAAACAAATTTACGAAATCTTTTTTTAAATTTTAACAAATTTAAAGCTTCAGATTACCTTGTAGCTATTTACAAAGTCCATTTATTATTTTATTTATAAATTCGTTTTAAGCTGCTACGCTTTTAAACTATGAAAATAGAATGCAATCTAGTTTTATCCGCACTCAGAAATATCAATTAGCGTTTAATATAAAATATATCACTCAATTTTTTTAAGGATAGGTACATAAATAATAATGTATGTATGTATGTAATATTCTTTATTATCTCATATCTCCAGAACCGCTGAACGGATTTACATAACTGAGGTATCGTTTGGTTTGTATTAGAAGCCCAAGTGTTCTTTGATAGTTCACATTAAAAAAAACAATCATGGCGGCTGTAATCATGGCGAGCATCATTGGACATAGTGAAAAAAAATATTTCGTTTCGAATACCACAATATGGGTATCAAATTCAAAAGCTCAAATGAGGATTTCAAAAAGGTATAACATGATTGTCATTACCATAATGAATCCTAACAAAAAAGTGAAAAATAAAAAATAAAAAAATTATGCGGGGATCCTGGTAAAGATTGATTGAAGAATTACTTATAGGTCCCTACTGTTAATCCTAATAAACTACTGGGCTAGTTTATTTCCTTTTTAGTTGTATGCAGTCGGGGTTTCTGTTTTTATAAATATTTTTTTATTATAAAGTATCTTTAGTATGGTTCTTAGATTACGGCAATCCGAACGTGCCAGTTGAGTACTTGTCACCACCAATGTCGCGTATATTAGTATCTATAGATATGTGAATAGGTTACTTCCGTACTCACAGATGCCAATTAACATTTACCTCACATTAAATTACTGTAAAATTTTCACTTACACATTACATTACGTTCCATAATACGACTACGAATTCAAATGAAAGCAAAGATATTTCGTAATAACCTTGATTTAAAGAAAATGAACATTTGAATGTAGAACAAGTGTTATCGGTTTAAAAGCTTATATTCATTTTAACACAACATAAAAATGTCAATGTTTCCAGTCTAACGCAAACTACATCCGGTTTACATAAATCTAACAAAAATATGTTTTATTTCATCAAAAACTGTACAACAACATGATATACTGTAAATTTTGGACAATATTTACATAAAATGGCTGGTTTTAGATGAAAAATACGTGTCGGCTGTTAAATTTACATGCTACATATATCATAAATTGTAAAAATTTACTAAAAACTGACAAGATAGATATTATTTATTTTATTGTTCAATATATTTTTATATCTATGGTTATTTCAGCGGCATGTCTAGAGATAATGTCCAAGGGTGGCCTTAAATTTAATTTTTCATATGTTTTTGTGTGTGTTTTTCTTTATTTTTCTTTGGCTTAATTTTCTTTGTTCATTTCACACACATTTGTGTTCTTGGCTGAATCTTCTTGTCATATTCTTTTGATAACTGACAAAAGTCCCAAGATAAACTGCGCCGCTCACGACCCCCGAATTGGATAGCAAACCAGTCTGCGTGAGCTGGCCAGCTCTGTCATCGCTTTCGTCCTCCACTCTTCTGAACAATTCAGCCATCTCAGTCTCTGATGCCACTCAAACACACATAAATGGATCCTTTGTAATCAATATCTATATTAAGTTAAATTTTAGTCATATTGACGTGCCAGGTACAGCTGCGAACATACTTCTCATTCAAAATACATCTCTAAGTTATTTTCAATTAAACATTGAAATTTTTTTCAGTGTTTAATTGAAGATAAGTTGTTTTTTTTTTCAATATTCATAATAACTTTTAAACGTAAATTAGGACATTTTGGACGTACACGCTGATTTTCATAATATTTTACAGCCATATGCTTACAAAGACAAATGTTTGGCTACAATACAACACTACGACATATTAAAAAATCACTTATGAAGAAGCTATATTAAAACATCAAACGGGTAAAAGAGAAATGAATAATTAACTGGCCTGAAGTTTATGTGAAAACAAAAGAAAATATTGTAAAGTAGCCAAGCTGTTGCGAAACTTTATTAAATAGCTCGTGTGTACAAAGAATATGAGTTTTATATATTATACTAGTTTTGTGCTGGCGGTTTCGTCTGATTGGACTACACTAATCAGCTTTACGCTGTGTCCCGGACACAGCAGAGTAGGCAGAGGGGACCTAGTGTTAAGACCCTCCGTTCCCCACTTTCTGCCGAATTCTGGAGACATTGCGTGTTGAGTGGCAGAACTCAACGCCGCGCTTGTCCTCGACACCAGAGTGAATAAATGGAAATATAAATTTGAGTAGATATTTCATCTCCTCGAGTGGGGATCGAACCCACAACCAGTCGGTTTTACAGTCACACTTTGTGCCCCTGCGCCACGACTGCCCTCAACTGGACTACACTAAAATAGTCTAAACTAACTTTTACCAAAGACTTTGCCCGCAAGATTAAGCGAAGACTGCTTAGAATTGTGTCAACATGAGACATTGTACTTGTTCGAGGTAACCTCTGACCGTGGGTACAATGGGCTATATTAAAACGATGAACTAAAATATTATGTATCCGATAAACGGCTTATCCAACATTAAAAATTCTTTTTTTTTATTATTTAAAGCACTTATTAGTCAAATAAGGCGACTTAAACGAAAACAATTCTTCAGCTTAATAATATTAGTATAGTAGTAAAATATGTACATATGTATATATCGACAGAGACCAGTGGCGTATGGGCACAAAGTGTGGCTGTAAAATCGACTGGTTGTAGTGTCGATCCCTACTCGAGGAAATGAAAAATTTATATACCTTTATATTTTCATTTCTTCGCTCTGGTATCATAGGCAAAGAACGGCGTTGAGTTCCACCACTCAACACGCAATGCCCCCGGAACTTGGTAAAAATGGAACAATGGGGCTTTGCTCACTTAAACATATTTTTATAATATAGCCAAAAGTTTTTTTTAACATGTTGTTTTTTATAAAAATATCCTGTCCTGTCTAATATCTGTAAGAATATATATACAAAGTTTCATGATAATCGGTTGAGTAGTTTTGGCGTGATAACGTAACAAACAAAATTACATTTAGTAATATTAGTACGATATTATGACAAGAGAAGAAACTTCTATAATATAGCAGAAACCGGGGCTCGGTACAGGAAAAAATATACATAATAATTAAATTATAACATTGGTATTGAAGGGGAACTGGTGAGTTGTTGCCGACTGTTCTCAACAGAACTACCTTCTTGTTATATTATGTTAGAGACTTTCACATTTTAACTGAAGTATCAATTGCATACAAATAAATGTTGTTCATTTCAGTTCTTTTATTATGGCGTTCCGAGTGTGTCAGTAGAGCACAAAATCACTTCGCCAATGTCACACTGTATGGAGATGTCCAATAAATGTAATCACAATAACACACATAATAACAGTTTGTCATTTGCCACTCAGTTAGCGCTACATTAAAAAATGGCATCAGCGAAAACATAACAATTCATAAATAATTCAATTTCAAATCGAACTTGAAAAGATTGCTCCTAATCGCCATTAGACTATTTTAGTTTTTGTTCTTAAAACTGTTAAGTCATTTCATCTAGAATTCAATATGATGCCAACATTAAATAAAATGTCCAAGTTCGGTCCGAAAAAATGGTTTTGACGCCTGGTTAGAAAAACTCCCGATTAAATCAAAAATTCTTGCAATGTTTTTTTTTTCAGTTACATTCAATAGACGGGTACTTTTGCTCTTATGCTCTTAAAATTATATGAAAGAAATATTCAATTTGTAAAGTATTTATTATTTTTTTGCTGATGCAATTTTTATATCTTTGTGATTGTTTATTTATGTTTTTGTAAGGTCAGTTTTTAATTTTTTAAGATTTTTTTTCAGTTCCCAACTTTCTGCCGAATTTTCGAAGCTTTGCGTATTGAGCGGCGGGACTTAACGCCGCGCTTTTGGCGTGATATTAGAAGGAAGAATAAAATTAAGTAATAAATTCATTCCCACTAGCTGGAATCGAACCCCATCGCGTTACAGTCACACACTTGTACCTTTGCGCTACGATGGCTCCAAAAATTAATCACAAATAACTATTTTCCAACAAAAAAAGGTTATAAAACGCTTTAGGAGGGAAGCCGGCGACAGGCTTGTGGAACAGTAATTAATGCGACAAACTTTTACATTTCGCTGCCTCTTTTTGAATCTGCCTTTTAAATGTACGAAAAAGTCCACCTCAAAAGTCATTAACGAACATGATATTTTCCCGGCCAAAATTTAAAGTTTTTGTAAGAGTAATAAGTACAATATACATTTTTTCCCCAATTTTTTAGGGATACGTACCTCAAAAGGAAAGTACGGAATCCTTATAAGATTACTTTGTTGTGCGACTGTATATATTGACTGTAGATAAAGGGATCAATACAGTCCATTTAACTCGTGATCGCGTGGATATCAGCTGCAATAAGTATCTTCAATGCAACCAAAAGTTATAAGCATATTTTATACATAATTTTTACTGTATTTTAATCAAAACCTATACCCTATAGGTATACTTTATTCCCGTGGACCTAGTTTTTTTTTATTTTATTTTTACAAGCGTATGGGTCACCTAAGGTCGCTTTTTGATGGAACCCAGGTCGTATGAACCTAGAAACACGGTCGCAGGGAAGCCATTCCACAGTTGCGTTACGCGTGGAAGGAAGTTCCTACGAAACCACACATTTGTGGAGTGCCAGTATTCAAATGGTGTGGATGGTACTTGAGTTTATGACGTACTGTTCGGTTAGAAAATTTGGCAGCAGGTAACAGGTCAAACATTGTTCTCTAGAACACTCCCCATGATAAATGCGGTAGAGAACACATAGCGAGCACGATGCACGAGTAAATCCAATGTGCCAAGCCAAGCCTTTCACAGATCAATTGGTCCCCAACGATGGGGACGGCTCTACGCTGTATACGATCAAGTAGGTCAAGCTGATACTGGGGTGCATCAGTCCAGAGATGAGAACAATACTCCATATGAGGCGGAACCTGAGCCATATACGGGACCAATTGGTGTTTTGGCGTGAAAGATTGTCTCGCACTTCCAGTTTCTTTGAGGCCAACTTGATCTTGCTCTTCAGACAATCGCGAAACTGGCAGTGACTCGAAACGCCGCTATTGTCAGTATCAGTGATACTGGACGCTAATATAAGGAGAGTATTTTCCAAGACTGGCTACACGATGAATCGGTTTTTTCAGTGGTTAAATTGAACCAAGTTCCTTTCACCCCATGAACGTCACTTATACAGTCACTTTTTATAAGTGCCAATCCAATCTTTTTTCTTTTTAAATACAACAGTTATGGGTTCAATTCCGATTCCAACTCGATGAAATTTAATATTTTAGAGGCATTTCGTGTTAAAACTAGAATAGCATCTAACGCCGCGCTCTACTAACGAGGGATAGCGCGGCGTTGTACCACTCAAGTCTCAAGCTCAACACGAAATAAATTGACGAAAAGTGAAGAATAGAAATGTCTCAATGAAACAAAGATTCTTAACACTCTGCCTATTCTAGTATGTGCGGCACACAGCGAGAAGATAAAAAAAGAATAAATAAATTATGTAGTGTTTATAATTTTAAACCTGGTAGAAAGTCAAAGACTGCTTGTTTTGTTATTTGCAATTAGTTAGTCTTACGTCGACGTCTGGACTATGTCTAATAAATGTTTAAAATTTTACATGAAATTTAAAATATATTTTATAGGAAATTTATTGAAAATATCAATGTTATTTAAAATTCAATTTCACAATATCTATTTTCATACATCCCTCTATTATAATGTGGGCGGGATACGGCAACACAATATTTACTTTTAGTCTTATTTTTATTTAACTTAAGAATTTTGTTTTTACCAATAAATTATAAAACAACGCGTGGTATTAAATTCCGCCACTCAACGCGTAATGTTTCTGTATTATCATTTTTTTTATATCTTCACTCTGTATCCCGCACATAGCTATATTTATTTAAAATCAATTTTAATAGAACGAACACTAAACGTTAAGGGAATTTTGTCAAAATGAAATAGTGGAAATTGCATTTTAATCTGTGAACGCCACTTTTAAGATTAACCTGCACAAACGCACAGACAAACAGAAAAAACTTTAAAAATCATTATTTAGGATTCTATAAATAATTTTTAATAATATTGGGATATTAAATATAACGACGATAAAAAAACCATAATAGAAGAAGGGCACAATGGGATTGTCGTCGGTTGATTTTATTATTCAACAGTTAAACCCGAGGTCAATACAGTTAACGTGATTATGTATTTTTAACACATTTTTTATTATATTTTGGTCGGAGAATTCAAATTGAATTAGGCTTATTACCGTCACTAAACGTATAATATCTCCACGATTCGGCGGAAAGTATGGACCGGGAGTGTCTTCATGGAAAAGGAGTGCTTAACACTAAGTTCCAAGTTTCACTCTGCCTAACCTGCTATATACGGGATACAGCGTGAAGCTTAAATAAGTCAATTCCTCGCTCTGGTAGACAATGCGCGGCGTTGATTTCCATTGATGTTTCTAACAGTTTAGATTTCCATGCAGTTAATAAAGAAATGGTTAGGGATATCGAGCATCTAAAGTACGCGGTTTGCACTTGCCGATAGTTCTTACAACGATCTTTAATCTATGTAAGAGCCATTGTGATTTACAGAATCAATTGATATAGGTACACTATTATTGCGACTATTGTAAATAGAAACAAAAAAAAATAGAACTAGGGATGCCTCAGACTTGTCCAATTATAGACTTATATCCTTGTCTTAAGTTATAGTCAAGATGCTGGATGGTTTGCTTGACAGAAGATTGGCCGATAGTATCAAAATCCATGACTTACAGGTCTGGTCTGTCTATAGAGAGTGCCATTTTCTGTCTCAAACAGACTGTGCAGTACTACGACTTGAAAAACTCCGGTATATGCCTGCTTTTTGGACTTTTAGAAAACGTTCGACTTAGATTCTTACAATTTATTAAGAGATAAGCTACAGTGAGAAACCAGTATGGACCAGATATTAATATTTAAATATTGGTATTACACCCAGAGAAATTGCGTCACATGGACTGGAACACAATCGAATGAGTACGGGTTGGAATGTGGAGTAAGGCAGAGGGATTGATCTCACCCAAGCTTTTTAATTTTTATGTCAATAAGATGATCGAAGGTCCTAACAGTACCTACATAGGATGCCATGTAAGCGGGACATGCATCAACAACATCACTTATGCAGACGATTTGGTACTGCTGAGCTCGTCGATCGGTGCTCTGACTGCTCGGACTAAGTGTTTCACATATATGAAGAGTACGCGGTGGCTCATAGGCTCAGATATAACGCGTCTAAAAATGAGTTCATGGTTTTTCGGGCGAAGGACGTGAGGAGTCCACGGATAGTATACAATGTTGATCTAGGGGACTATCAGTTAAATAGACTTAACTTAACTTCACGTTTTATCCCTAGCGGAGTAGTCAGAGAGAAAGGAGCGCCAAACGCTACAGTCTCTACATACCTCTTTTGCCTCGTCCACTGTCATCAACCTCATGCTTTTTACGTGACCTTCCTCCTTTGATACTGTGTTTCCGAAGGTCAACCGAGGTCTCCCTCTATCTCTTTTACCACTCACTCTTCCATCATAAATCTTTTATGCCATTCTTTCATCGTTTATTTGTTCGTTTGACGTGCCCAAAACCAACTGAGCACGTTCTTCTTCATTCTCACCGTGACATCCTCGCTAGTACCTGCCATTCTGTGTATCTCGTCATTAAGGATTCGATCAGCTAAGCTGACTCCGCATATCCTACGAAGAGATCGCATCTCCACGGCATTAATCTTTATTTCATTCTTCTTCTGTAATACCCACGTTTCGCTGCCGTATAACAGCAATCGCGCAGCTGTGCTGACGTTTTGCCGTTTCATCAATGCAGCTAAGGCTCCGTTAACCCTGTTATCGGCCTAATACGCCTTTCCACATCCATCTCGTATCTGCCATCTCTACTGAACATACTTCCCAAATAGAGTTGACCAATTTAAATATCTGTGTCACTGGGTCACTAAGACTTTGTCTTACGCGGTGGATATAGAAAGAGAGCGTAGGGCGTTGTAACATGTTGATTTACGATTTGCACATTGTAGCCAGGAGGTCAAACTGACGCTTTTCGAAGTCTACTGTCATACATTGTACACGTGCGTTATGTGCGTCAATTTCGATCTGCCGACTGATCGCGTACAGATTGTTTTACTGTGGACGCGAGTGCGCGGAGCATCGAACTCCAACCTGAACACGTTGGCTGAACTTCCCATTGTTTTGTCGTTGGGTACGACTTCATGTTACCACTGCTTACGAGTCTCATCGGAAGCCAGTATTTTTATGTATATATATTTTTGTTTGTGTTTTAAAATTGTGATTAAATATTACTAGACTAGTGGACTAAGTCTTAAATAAATAAATATTATTATATATTATTAATAATTTACGCAATTCGCTACACACCCTTGTGCCACCAAACCACGACGGCCTCAAATTGAATTGAAAATAAATATAAATATTCGAGTGGGGATCGAGCCCACTACCACCACTTTCACTGTGTGAAGCTGTTCCACTGCGCATTACCGTCTACCAAATACTCATCTATTTCCTTTATACATTTGTGAAAACTGGTAAAAAACTATTTGACATACATACAAATGTTACGTAAACTACCTAACAGCGGTATAAGTATTTTCACTCTCGGTTCAACAACAGCCAAGCGTAGCGTAACGTCACCTTACCGTCATCATGTCAAATAGAACAACGTCATCCCACGCATTTTGTATGGTCTAATGATAAACTGACAGCGTTTTTCTCGTGTATTTCGACAGAGAGACATCCAAAGAATCGAACCCACAATCATTTCGTAATCCACTACTTACTTCACTTCTAGTACTTCCATTGCGCCTCAAATAGAGGGGTGTAAAAATTTTGACGTGTCTGTGTATATTTATACCTTTTTTTGTGTCTCGACGCTCGACGAGAACGTATGACTTAGTTGGTCAGAGCGCTTGGACGGCCTCCAAAGAGGCGCGGGTTCCAATCCCTATGATTAGTATTGATATTAATTGATATTGATTTTTGATTTGAAAGGTCAATTAATCGAGCATGATGCAGATGCTTAAAAAATTTCAGCTCTTTTCTATCTACTTTTTGGAGACTTTCGTATCAGAGGTTTTTCATTATCAATTTTTGGATTTGACTTATGTGACTTCTGCATATTCTTAAATATATTAAAAATCAAATACTATATTATAAGAAATTTTCCACCTGATCTCCTGACTTGGACAGATTTAGCATATAAAAAGTATTATAGAAACAGTGACGGATAAAACGATCCACAAGACGTCATGGATCTATACTCAGTTATATTACAACACTAGTAAAACTAGTAGCAGAGTTATTTAGCTACGTATACAACCTACAGTTCGCGAGGCTTTAGCTGATCTTTACATTTGCGGCGTTGTGTTCCGCCACTCAACACGTAATTCCTCGCGAATTTAGTCGGCAATGGCAGTGTCTTAATAGGAACAGAGTGTCAACACAAGGTCCCCAGATTTCCTCTACCTGCTATGCAGGATTTATAGCGTGACTGTAAAAAATATATATATTCTATATGCCGTAACTAAATGCTACTCTTTTGTAAGCAAAATATGACCTACATACAAAAATAGGCGTAAAATCAATTGGCAAATGGATTCCTTATTAACTTTTATGCGACGGCCATAGGTTTGACTCCCATTTTATAGCGTCCTACACTGTGCAATCAAACAGAAGTACCTCGTTAGCCTTGGATTCATAGAAATTATTTTTTATTAGTAATTCTGTAACTATATTATTAGTTAAATAGTTCATTGCATTGGTACATTGTATTAAATTGCTTTATTTTAATATTTAATTATAATAAGTGAAAGATGAAAATTATTATTTCCCGATTTCCAATCGAACCCATTACCATCGCGCTTGAAGGCTTGCTCATATTACTACTACTGCTGCTGCAACTTCGCGCTGTATCTCGCTCATAGCAGGATGCAGAGGGAACCTGGGAACCTTATGCTAAGACACTATGATCCTATCTGTTCACCATTTCCCGCGCGAATTCTGGAGGCATTGCGTGTTGAATGGCGGAACTCAACGCCGCGCTTTGCCTCTAAAAATAAATACTATTGAATTATAGCAGTATATTTATAAATAGAAATTATATCAAAGGAAGTTTTCATTTCCGTCATAATTTAGTTCACCTATATCCATCTATCTAGACTAGAAGCGGTTTATGTCTGAATCTTAAATTCAAACGAGCATTGAAAATTAACAGACTCGTATTGTTAAGAATTCATAAATTATTGCTAGATTTACTCTGAATCAAGATTTATTGCGAAAAGTTCTTTATATAGCTGATTTTTGTCCATTTTTTTCTCCTTATAGCAGGCAGACGGAACTTGTATGCCCACTTTCCAAAGAATTTTCGAGGCATTGTGTGTTGACCGGCGGAACTCAACGCCGCGCTTTTGCCTTATTACCAATGCGAAGAAATTAAAACATTATACCTGCTGTTTGCGGGATACAGCGTGAAGCTGATTTTATATGTTTTAAAGGCCATGGCAGCATTTGTAGCACAAGTGAATATGTTAATCAGTCAATTTTGGGCTATTATAAACAAATTTAGAGCAAACCTTGGAATTCTTACGTACCATTTGTATTGTAATGTCGTCTAAAACATTTTTTTGCATTTTTATAATATCTAGCTATGAGAAATATTATTATAAAAAAAAACGAATTATATTTTAAGACTAGTCGTTGAGTAGGCACAAGTGTGCGACTGCGACGCGACAAGTTGTGGATGCGATTCCCACTCGAGGAGGCAAAATATATAATATTTTCATTTTGCTGGCTCTGGTAACGAGGCAAAGCGTGACATTGAGTTTTCCACACAATGCCTACAAAATTCGGAGGAAAGTGGAGAACGGAAATGCATTAATGGGAACGGAATGTCTTAACATTAGGTTGTGTTGTGTGTGTGGTTCTCTCTGCCTAAACTCTGACCTGATCTCCGTCTGACTTAAAGCGAGATGCTCATAGGTTACATAATTGAGTGGTATGATGTCATTCCTCCCTTTGGTAGATAAATCGCAGTATTAAGTTCCGGTACTCTCGATGATTTACTTCGAATAAGGGAACAGACTCATAACATAACCTAAGTCTTAATACTCTATTTCTGATTTTGGAGAGTTCTATGGACAGTGGAGAATGGACCCTAGTGTTAAGAACCTAGTGTTAAGAAACTTCCATTCCTCATATTCCGCCGATTTCATGCATGCATGTCTACGCTGCGCTTTATCTTGTTACCAAAGCAATAAAATGAATATGTGAAATGTTTTCATTCCCCCACGTTGAAATCAAACGCACAATCGATTTACAGTCATAATTTTGTGCCACAAGACCACGACGGCCCTAAAATATGTACAATGTTTATCAAACTTTAAAAGAAATCAGTTGTATAGTAAGATCTTTCATTTTCACGATTATTACACATTTTAAATGCAAATATTTAACCGGATTAATCGCGTAAATCTTGTATTTAAAAAAAGGAAAAACACTAACAGAGGTAGACGGAGGTGACCCGGTAGCCTATGGTTAAGACGCTCCATTTCCTGCTCTTTGCATAATGCTTGAATTATTCCGTGTTCAGTGGTAGAACTTAACGCCGCAAATAAACTTATTACCAGAGAGAGGAAATAAAAATATTTAATAATTAGTACCCCCGAGTGGGATCGGATCCCCAACTATCCCAACATTCGCACACCCCCTGCGTCCCAATCGCCTGCTAACAGTTTTTTAATATTAAGATTGTAGATCACCTCAAAAGCTCGATGGCTTAAAGCTTTCGATATAGTCAAATAAACTATTGAGGACATTGAGGCTATCGTGGTGAAGAGGGACAACGTCTTGCTATAAATGCGATTTGTAATTAATTATTTTCACTCTAACAAGACAAAGCTCGGTGTTGAGTTCCGCCATTCAATACGCCATTCAATGTTTCGAGAATTGGACGGAAAATTATAAAAGTAATGTCATAACACTAGGTTCCCTCCGCATTCCTTGATATAAGTATATACATTTTTTTTATCAGCTTCACGCTGTACCCCCACACAGCAGGGTAGGCAGAGGGAATCTAGTGTTAAGACACTCCATTCTCCACTTTCTGCCGAATTCTGGAGAAATTACGTGTTGAGTGGCAGAACTCAACGCCTCGACACCAGAGCGAAGAAATGGAAATATAAATTTAAGTAAATATTTCATCTCTTCGAGTGGGGATTGAACCCACAACCAGTCAGTTTTACAGTCACACTTTGTGCCGCTGCGCTACGACTGGCCTCTAGTATATACATAATATACACAAAGAATAAATAAATATTTTGACAGTTACATGACAGATCTATATATTATTGTACGAAAATTCTCACCATTTTCCTTCAAAATCACTAGAACTCTTCTAAGATTTCAACCAAAAAAGCATCACTAGTACACTTAATATTAAAATAACACTTTTAAACATAAAATTTATACGAAAATTGAATCAGAAGCAATAATTGATATGATTTTTCAACGTTACAACATAACCGTTCAATCAATTGCGCACGCGCAGACTAACTGGACTCCTATTTCGTTTTATTACAAAGATTATAGATGAGATGTTTTCATTGTATGACAATATTTGAAGAGAAATAAAAAAAATAATGGATACTATCTATAATAATATTACAAAGGTGAAGATTTTGTTACGTTAAACGCTCTAATCTCAGAAACTAATGGTTCAAATAGTGTTAAAACAGCATCTCAAGAACGATCTCAGAATTGAGAGGCTTATAAATACGGGCTTAAGTGAGGCAGGTAACTGCAAATACACTGTTAGATCAAAACGATTAACGCCATTTGATATAGCCCAAGTCCTCCTCGGTAATCGATATATCTTTGTATGTATATTTTAATCAACATACAAATGACAACGAGTTTTATCAACTCGAACCCATAGTTCCTGAGATTGGTTCGTTAAATCAAACTCTTCAGCTGTATACTATTATTATTGAATGTAAATTTTATTACAATAAAAAGAACATCTTCTACTACATAGTCTATATTGAAGGAGTGTCAATATTCTATTTCTTTCCTTTAAAATCATAGAAAAAATTAAATTGAACCATTTCTACACAACACTAATCTATGAACGTCTCATCTAATAATAACGCGAGTGCGACGGCGGCGGTCGTGTCAGTACAGTTTTTTATTGTACGCCGCGCAGTCGCGGGTATTTCGGGACTGACGGACTGACGGACTGACGGCACTCGATGCGTTTATATATGTATTTCTAGAATACAAAATTCTTTTCTAGTATAACTATTTTTTTTTATTTATACTGGCCGACAACACACAGCGTAAGGTACGCGGTGAAGACGATATGTGGAATGTAGGTTCCTCGGATATTGTAGGGAAGTACAACAAAAATTTAATGCTGTATCCTACACATAGCAGAGCAGGCATTAACAATCCAGGATCCTAGTGTTAGGACACTTTGTTCCCATTAAGACATTCCCGTCTTCCATTTTCCGCTGATTTTTTGGTAACATTACGTGGAGAACTCAATGCAGCACTTTTCCTTTTTATACCAGAGGGAGGAAATGAAAATATTAAATATTTCATTTCCTCGAATGGATCCACAATCTGCTGTTGCGTTTACAGTCTACGCTGCGCAACGACTGGCCTCAAAATATAATTAATTTGTTTATATAAACATTCCCCCTATATGTATTCGAACCGATCGATCGATTTTGGCATTTATTCGGTAAATATTATAAAAAATGAAAAAAAAAAATGGTCTATACATGATTACAATTGTACCATAATATCAAATGGTACGTACGAATTCCAAGGTTTGCTCTAAATTTGTTTATAATAGCCGATATCGACTGATTGACATATTCATGTTCACGTTAAATCATTTAGCTGAACGTACGAAATTTTGAAATTGAAAATTGAAATACAACAAATAATTCAATGCATGTTCTAATTTCGTCATTATTTTGATATAAATGTATAATGTATATATGCACACGCTCGCCTTTAATATTAACACTAATAACTGTATGAGTTGACTGCAAGTTATAATTTGGAGTCGAAAATTGGTCTAGAAATAAGAAAAAATCTGGTAGAATTAAGAGAACGCAGTGTCTTGACACTATGCTACCCTACTAAATAGGCGTCAATTTGAAAAGGAAGGAATACAAAAAAGCAATCTTAATTTAAAAAACCAGTCACATCATCAAAATATAATATAATGCGTAAAAAAATACTACATCGAAAAATACTATTTTCAACTTTATTAACAAAACACAAACAACTAATTCCATTTATACAAAATATAGGGTGAGACCTCGGTTGACCTTCGAAAACACAATATCAAAGACAATGGAGGAAGGTCACGTAAAAAGCATGAGGACCCCCGGAGGGCATGTATGAAGAGGTTGATGACAGTGGACGAGGCGAAAGAGGTATGTAGAGACCGTAGCGTTTGGCGCTCCGTTCTCTCTGATTACCCCGCTAGGGATAAAGCGTGAAGCTAATATATAGTATATATATATTTATCCAAAAAATAAAAACAATAGCAGTAAACGTGGAAGGAAATTCCCAATTCCCGAAGAGATTCTTATCTACATAGGGAGATGTATATCGGATATCTTGCACCAAGTGAAATGCTTGACAAATGGTCCTAGAGATGCGATCGATCTGAGCCACGCCATGTAGGGCCAAAGTGTCGGCTGCTTCTATTTATTGGAGAATCAATTTTATGAATAACAATATTTTTTAATACAATTTTGTTAAATATTTTAACAAAATGAGACCGTCGTGGTGCGGCGTCTAATTCTAACACAGGTAAGTTCGATTTCCACTAGGGAAAATGACTTCAGGTCCCCGCTCTAGTAATAAGACGTTAGAGTTGAGTCCAGCCACTCAACACGAAATGTCTTAAAACGTGCGTGTAAAAGTGCGTGAAGGGCAGAATGTCTTAACACTAGATTCCATTCTGCCTGCTCACCGCAAACCTATACAAAGGTTTGCGGGATCCAGCGTGAAACTAATAAAAATTAACATCATTCAATATTCCACAATGGCACAAGCGTTTGACTATAAACACAGCGATTGTGGGTTCGATTTCCACTCGAGGAAATAAAACATTTAAAATTTTCATTACTTCGCTCTGGTAACTAAAAAAAGTGCAGTGTTGAGTTCCGCTACTTAACACGCAATGTTACGAAAAGTCGATGGAAAGTGAGGAACGGAGATTTAGATTAGGTTCCCTGTAGTTGTGCTGGTATTTGCAAGATACAACGTGAAGCTGAAAAAAAAATTGGTATTTGAGTTTTAGACACCCCTGACCCATTTGTTTGTCCTAGTAGAAACCAACACGCGAGTAGGATTGTATTTTTAAGGAAAATCGTCTATCGTAGAAAACGTTGAATGCTAAAAGATTTCCTTGAGATGTATTGTACTTTCTATTCAATACCTATAATATAAATACAAAAAAAGTTTTAATTTAATTTCAATCACCACAATTTTAATTGAAAAATTATACTCTATATTATAAATCTTTCACTAAAGATAGACTATAACTAAAATTAGACTATGACTAAAATTTGTATAGGCTAGATTTATGACTGAAAAAAAAAGAAAAGATCTTTGTGTTGGATAGTACATTTATAAGGCCGGTCGTGGCGCAGCGGCATGAGATGTGACTGCAAAACCGACTGGTTGTGGGTTCGATCCACACTCGAGGAGATGAAATATTTACTTAAATTTATATTTCCATTTCTTTGCTCTGGTGTCGAGGTTAAGCGCGGCGTTGAGTTCTGCCACTCAACACGCAATGCCTCCAGAATTCGGCAGAAAGTAGGGAACGGAGTCTCTTAACACTAGGTTCCCTCTGCCTACCCTACTGTGTGCGGGATACAGCGTGAAGCTAATTTAATTTAATTTTAATTTTAGTACATTTATGGAGTATATACTTGTATATCCTGTTTATTGTCTGTATGTAGCCCATTCTACAGTCAGAATTAACCACGCCCACGACAAACAAAACCATGGTTAAAAACTAGTCTATTATATACATACTTATATTAATCTGTGGTAGCTTCCGTATTATCCGCTTTTTTTTTAAAAAAATCTAATACCAGGAAGTGTTTAAATAATCTATTCAAGATTCTTTCCTTTTTTTTTATAAAAAGCAAAAAGAATGCTAATAAGGTGTCTGTGTATCTGTCTGTATCATGTGGTTCTCTTCATTACTCTCTTCGCTTTTAAAAACAGAGTATCAAGGTGGAAAGCGTCTAAGAGAGAGTGCTCTTGGACTTGGACTGGTTGTACTAGGGTATGCTTAGGTGGGGTGCGAAGTCGGATAACCTCCACGTGTGTGCGCTTACTGTTGGCCCTTTTCGAATGCTAGTCATTCGGGAAGGACGAGCAGTATAGCGTACCGGTGCGCCCTGGGCGACAAGTAATTATTACCCACAGGATCCGTCCTTGGGTAATGATTGCTCGTCGGCGAATAATCCGACGCGACGGTGTTCTTCCGCGTGTTCCTCTGATTAGCAGAGGACACAGTGCGAGGAACTGGGAGGGCGCGCGTGGTGTGTACTCACACTACCGCCACGCAGGCGCAGTGATATGTGCCAGCGCCGATTATATCGGAACTCCACTCGTGGTTGCGGTCATGTCTCGTAATCAGGAGTGGA
>JAATLQ010009089.1:2674-13724 GCA_013421005.1 Heliconius erato x Heliconius himera | reverse complement strand
AGGCAACCATGTGTTTTAGTGATGACAAAAAAATAAGCTTTAATTTGATATATAATTCATTAAAAAAACACATGAGTGCAAATATTCACATTAAGTAACCTCTTTAAACCAGGCAACCTTGGACTTGCGGCAGACTGAGAGCTGGCAACCATTGTTTTTCCAATTCCTTATGCGATTTTCTTTCAAATGATGTGCGATTCACATAAAAAACATATGAGTGCAATTTTCTCCAAAAACGAATTACGAAAAACATTAATTAAAGGTGATTGCGGCAGGATTTTATTGGGCAACCCTAGTGTAATCTATTCTACTATCATGTATCATTCTTAAATATTAGTTTCATTAGAAAATCTAATCCCTACAGTTTTAAACGATGGGATCTTAGGCCATAAGAAAACAATTCATTTTCTCGAATGAGGATCGAACTCACGACCATAGCGTTTATAGATATACCCCGTCCCGCTGCACCACGATGGCTTTATTTTATATTTACAAAATTGACCTATTTAAAAACAAAATTTTGTTGCAGTGACAACTTTTTAAATCCGTTTACTAAACTGATTATGTGGTGCAAGCTTATCTATATTCTACATACAATAATATCTAATATCATTTAATTAAAATAAAGAAAACAGCAGCATTTTTTTATTAATAATCAAATTAGACTTACTGCATTATTTCTCCTTTATTTAAATATGTCAAAGCGGAATAATCTTCTAGAACATCCTGTGTTAAACCAGGATATTTAGTTTGACACATCCCCATGTTGTTTTTTATATTAACTTTATAACACTAATCGACTATATTGTAAACAATTAACAATATTGATATCTTATCATAGATTAGTATTGATAAAATAGATTTCCAATTAAATTTACTAAAAATCTATTGTTTTTGCGCTCTGTAATGTTGTAGTGTGAATGTAGTGTTTCAATTTGTGAAGTTTACTGATAATAATGTAAATTCCGAGCGGTTTAGCTGTAAGATTATCAGTATTGCCTGTAATAAAGTAGAGGCCAGTCGTGGCGCAGTGGCACTACTGTATATGTGACAGGTTGTGGGTTAGAAACCCACTCGAGAAAAATGAAAAATTCACATTTTAATTTTCTTTGCTCTGGTAATGAGGCAGCGTTTAGTTCCGCCACTCAACACGCAATCCCTCTAGATTTTGACTACACTGCTGTGTATGGGATACTGTGTGAAGATAAAAAGCTAAAATAATAATATCGTTTGTTATATAATGGTAACGAGTTCGAAGTGGGCGTTAAATTAATAATCTATACATTTTAATATTTGGATGATTATGGCTATGGGCGGAAAAGTCACTTCTCAAAAACGATGGTAACAGGTTCGAGGTCGGCGTTGAATTGTTTAGATATCTATAAATTAAATATGACTATGGGCGGTGAAAATAATATTTTTAAAATTTAAATATTATAATTAAAGTGCAGTATATGTATGTAAAGTTTGTTATTAATATTTTAATGCAGCGTTAGGTTTCGCCGATAAGGCATTGGCTTTTAATCTTTCTAAAGACACGGTAAGTGTGAAGACAGTGATTAAACTCATTTCCGTTCTTTTGTAACCAACAAATAACAATTTTTACAGAATGTTTCATTCGTTTTGATCGGTTTTTTATTTCAGCTTCACGCTGTATCCCGTAATAATTTAATTTAAACAGTACATTAGGTAACGTCGCTTCGTGGCAATATTTAAAACAAAAACTCGAGCGATCAATGACTTTATTTTAATAAACTTTTTTGTTTAGCTACACCATAATTATAAGCACTTTTTATTATTTAAAACTTTAAGTACGTACAGTTATTTCATTGAAAGAAGTAAAAAAATATATATTTTTCACGAATATTTTTGAATAGAAATTAGCTAAGAATACACTAAAATGGCAGATGGAATATTAAATTTTTTGAAGGTTTTTTCTTAAAATATATTTTTGTAAACACTCACAACAACACGGAATTTATGTGGAAAAAAATTACGTTTGCAGTTTGCGCACAGTTACGATTTACTGAGACAGATGTGAAAGAACTAAACATTTTTTTATTAAAATTAATTTCCAAAACACATAAATTATTGTTTATTTATTGCATAACAGCATAGTTAACCAAATTAAAATAATTGATCTACTTTTAGGGTTCTGTACCTGAAAAGGAAAGAAATAGAACCCTTATAGGACTCACTTTGTTTTACATCAGTCTGTCTGTCAAGACCATTTTACTTGAGATTGCGTTGAGTATCAATCTGAAATTAATATTAGATATTCAGGTTTATAGTCCTTAGAGCACTTACAGAAACAAAGTAAGCTTATAATACAACGCAGTCAAAACATATGAGCATTTATGTATCGTTTTTGCTTCATTTTGTATGAAATTCACCGTGTAATGAAAACCTTTAATGGACTTCCAATAGACCTACAGTTATAAAATTTAGAACGAAGATCTTACAACACAAATAAACGAAAAATTCGAAAAGTAAAAATTTACTAGTATATCATAAAAAAATATATTACAAACTTATATTTGTAGTTAATTTCATACCAAATAAGCATATATGCCCACCAAATTAAGTCACCTAACTTCATTTCGTCGCATTTCGGCGGTTACAATCCTGACATTGATACAGAACCCTCTGTGGGCGAATCAGGCTCGCGCTTGGTCAGTTTTGAAATATAGGAATGTTTATTTAAGTATATTTAACACTCGAATAAATATTCGTATATTTCAAGCGGGCGTAGCCGCACGGGGACAACCTCTTGTTATAAATAAATGAAAATGATTATAAATAAAATACATATTTGAATTTTCATGAATAATTTATTGGTCTTAGAGATACAGGTCTGAGATCAAACTCAGTGATAGTAACGTTTACAAAGAAGTTACTCAATTGAGTCCACACTAAAATTTCAGTTCGAAAATTAACCTAAAAATCGAAATTGTCTACCTTAACTAGTCCTTTTGATATAATCCTTTTCTTATAATTTACACACATTTATACAACCAGCGTATACAATATTAAAACTTTAGAGAAAGATGATATCCAAATGAATAAAAAAAAACAAAGAAAATACACTATATATGCTGAAAAAATATTCAATTATTTTCATTTACGTGCTCTCAAGATTTAAAAAGTATTTTTTTATTTAAACTGTAATATAACTCGAATATCTGAAAGTATGTAAAAAAACCTTACTAATAAGAATTTTACTAAATTAAGTTTTAACAAGTCAATGAAGTTTTTACAAAATAAACTTCTGTACTTTTATAATAAAAAACATGCATTTAATATTAATATTTTTTATAAATATATTATTTTTTTATGAAAGCCACCAAAAGATTTTGTGATACAGAAAGTTCTTTTTTTAATTAAACATATATAAATATCAATGGTCAATGTTATATTTGGAGTGGACCTTAAAAATATCAAAAATGTTATCTTCTGGTCAAATTCCAGACATTTTTTATTTAAAATATATATTCCATCTATTTAGTTATAATCTAAAATTCTAGTTTAATATTTAAGATTATTTTTAAAAAAATGTTTACTTAAAGTCATATTTTTGTTATAAGTATGAAAAAAACTCAATTGATTTAAGTACTCATAAAATTATGTTTCTTATGATCTAATATAGTGTACTCAGATAGACATCAAATAAAGGTTATTTTTTAAAAGAAATATGGAACTGCCATTCCACACTTACGTTGAAAAAATATTTTTAGATTACATAGATTTTTTTAAGGTGGCAGCACACGGACCCGCACCTTGGATTTTTTCAAATTTTTATGTTTTCTAAAAATATTAATTAAATAAATGCTCACAAAAGCTTACATTAGACATTTAACTATTTATATTTAAATAGAAAGTTTGTCTTTAATAGGTTATTCGATACAACATTTTAGAATTCAGCAAACGTCAGGACTATTTTTTGTTAGGTGACACATTTCTTGTTAATATTAAAAGGCATTTTTTGAGGAACCTTCATGATTAAATAAAATTGGAATATTTAAAGCTATATAGCTTTAAATTATAGTAGCTTTTTATTCTTTTGGAACTGAATCTTCTATCTTTTGCAAAAACATGTATGGTGCATTAGGGTTATCCAAACCTGTTGTTATTTTTAATAATGACTTTTAGATACTAAACGCAACAGTATTCGTTCTTTGACAGGATTCACCTAACAGATATCTATCATCTTATGTTGAGAAATCAAGAAATACTGCCTGCGTTTGGTACATAAAGGTTAATTATTAGAAATATCTAATGTTAGCAAATATCAAAATGCACTACATTATTTCTTTAAGAATTTCAAAATTATATACTCTTAAAGTTGGTTCTTTTAAAAAAGTCAAAAAGCACAACAGTACTGTTGTTTATTAAAATCGAACGGTTTGATTTAATTCGTTACACAGTTTTATTACTTACACAGAAAATAAAGTGATAAAACAATTAATTTTCCATTTTTTTGTAATTTTAGAAATATTTGCATTCTAAATGTCATTGACATTGCCTTTGTCTGAACACGGATTAGAACCGATAACCATCGTTTTTGGTTAACGTCATTACATATTAAAAAGTTTACACATTCATCTTAGTAATAAAAGACGCGCTAAATAACAAAATAAAGTTATACTATAAATAATTCAACAACAGCAAGCACTTACGAATATCGACTAATACAATTCGAAAAAAATGCTTAAAAAGTTCAATTGAGCCGAAATAGTATCAGCTGTTATGATCAAAACATAATAATACTGTTTATTGGAAGCTAATGGTGTATGTTAAAAAAAAATAATTTAAAATAATCAAATCAGCTTCACGCTGTATCCCGCACACAGTAGGGTAGGCACAGGGCACCTAATGTTAAGACACTCCGTTGCCCACTTTCCGCCGAATTTTGGACTTAACGCCGCTCTTTGCCTCGACACTACAGTGTAGAAATGGAAAATATATATATTTTTTATAAATATTTCATTTCCTCGAGTGGGGATCGAACCCACAACCGTCGCGTTACAGTCACACTCTTGTGCCCCTGGGCCACGGCGGTCTCAAATTTAAAATAATTAGCATTTATTATTTATTTATTTATTAGGTTAGTCCAAAAAATAGCTACTTAACTATTAATGACAACGACGTCAATTTCCAGGCAAACAAGTCATTAAAATAATGAATTTGTCTAAAATATAAATTTCTAAAAGTTATTGTTTTACTCAGCCATTGTCACAAAATCATGTTTCTTTAGGAAAAGCTAAAATACATCTTTTACAAAGAGTTTCTATGTCTCCTTATCAAAGGTGTTTAAAATTTCATAAAACATATTTAGCTTCCAACTAACATTGAGTCACTACTAAAATTGTTACAATCAATATAGTAAAACTAATAATAATTACGCAAAAACAAAAAAAAAGTGAATTTCATATCAACATTTAGACACAAACATACAATTTTTTTTATTATATGTGATATAAAATCCACTCGTTCATATATAATCACAAAATAACCTTAATCAGATCATCTCTTAGGAAGATCGACATTGTCAAAACTGATTTGGCGTCGCGCCCTCATCTTAGCTTCCTCGAACGACGGCATCGAATTCGATTTATAAATCGATTTCTCGCTAAAACCACTGCTGCTATTCGAGTTGGAATCGATATTGACTAATTTATCTTGCAGTATGTTCTTGGTACCACTCCTGGGCTGTTCTTGTTTAGTGGAATTAGTATAGTTTTCCTTTATTTGCGATGTAAATGAGAATGTCGATATTGGTTGTTTAGTTTTTATCTGTTGATATGCACTAGCTGATATATAGCCGGTTATTTTATTGTTCTCGTTGGCCAATTTTATTTGTTCATCTTGAAAGCACTCTTCCACTGTACGCCCTTGGATTATAGCGAAGACGTATTGACGTGCGAGTCTGTAAGTTAAAATAAACATTATTTGTTTTTTTTTTTTAATTTTTACGCTTTATCTCGCAGTGTAGGCAGAGGGAATCCTAGTGTCAAGACACTCCATTCCCCACTATTCGCCCAATTTTCGAAGCATTGCACCTTATGCTTTGCCTTGTTACCAGAGCCAGGAAATGAAAATAAATTAAAGTTAACATATATCAGTCAAATAAATCAAAGTTATGTAAAGATAATCATTGATCAACATGATCTAAAATGTGTAAACATCTAACTATAACTTAGTTTCTTATCAGAAGTAACCAAATGATAAATAACCGTAATGTGATAGTGTCACAAGGTTACACTTACTAACCTAATTATTATGTTGTTATATTTTTTATTAAATTTATAAAAAAAAATAACAAATATCACTAGTAACTTGAAATTATAAAAACTATTAATATATATTAATCGACACAGAAAAGCCCATACAAATATAAAAAATAAAATTAAAAAAAAACACAAAATATTACAGTATTACCACAAAGCACGGTCGACGAGTTGTGGCCGCACTAAAGTTAGGCTTTCTGAATCTTGCCCATTAATTCGAATCTGCGCACCCATCAACAACTAACTTAAAAGCGGCCACGACTCGTCGACCGTATTGTACTTACTTAAACATAGTATCAGAAGTGGACAGTTTGGGTGCTGCTAACTTAGCAGCATGCTGGGGTAAAGTTAACAGCTTTCGTGTGAGACGAGCTAACGCTGATGCCTTTTCACGGAACCCTATTGAGGACATACGCCAGCCGTGGAGACGGAGCGCTTCGGTCACAGCCCATAGAAGTTTCTGGAATTAAAATCGAAAAATATATTTAAGAATGTCTTTCTTTACTAAGAACATTTTCTCGCTCTTATAATAAAAAGCAGTGTAAATTCAGCCACGCAACATAGAATGTCTCAAAAACTAGGCTGAAATTAGGGAACAGAGTGTCTTCACCCTAGATTCTCTTTGCCTTCTTTGCGATATGCGGGACAAGATATATTTATATCTAAAATAGATATAATAGAAAAAATTGAGGCCAGTCGTGATGCAGGGGCCCAAACGTGTGATCGCGACAGGCTGTGGCTTCGATTCCTACTCAAGAAAATGAAATATTTAATATTTTCATTTATTCGATCTGATGTCGAGGCAAAACGCGGCGTTGAGTTCTGGCACTCAACACGAAATGCCTTTAGAATTCGGCGGCAAAAGGGGAAGTAGAGGGTATTAACACTAGTCTCCCTCTGCCTACCCTGCTACATGCGGGATACACCGTGAAGCTGAAAAAACGTAATCAAAACTATATTTACCTTTTTATGGGTTTCATTTAACTCCGCCATATTCCTCGAAGATATTTCCGAAGCGCGTCGATTCAACGTTATAGGTTGCGACATATTCGAACCCATGGTGTCACCACCGAAAGACAAACTTTTAGCTATTTTACTTCTACTTGTTTCCGGTACATCATCTAACGTGTCCCTTTTCCTTTTAAGAAATTGATCGCTTGTGGAACCATCTAGACTTTTCGTCTCGGCTTGTCTTACTGGAGACCCGAACAAAGCACGTTTAGATTTCATAGCATGATGTGGTACTGAAGAACTAGGTACAGGTTCGATTTTCTTATGTTCAGGGCTGACGAACAATGCTCTTTTGAGATTTGGTTGGGTCTTTGATAAAGTATCGTCCATTAATAATCTTCTCATTGCCTTCTTTCGACTGGAACCACCGCTTTTTGTTTTAGGGGTCTTCGCTGGGGTCTTTCGGACCGGTGTCTTTTTGCCTGGTGTGCGTCTAGTTCTAGGACTTTTCCTATCGGCCGAGTTGATAAGCTTCCTGTGTGGGAAGAAACTAAAAAAATCTATTAGTACGAAAGTATATTTCAATTGCATTTTCATTTAACATAATATTACGTGTAGCTTTTTTTTAGTATAATAAAATAAAAATTTGTAGCTTATAACAACTACAAAAATAATGAAGACAATTATTTTTCATAGAAAATAAGTACATTTTAAAGAAACACTTATTACAAACAACTTTAGAATAATATTAAAGAAAAATCTTTTAAAATTTATCGACAAGAACAAAAAAACCTACACAAAAAACATAATAAAACAATTTCAAATACTCACTTCTTATCGATAAGCACCATCTTGGCGGTAGAGGCTTGTGCTCTCTCGTTGATGGTGGCCGCGCTGCAGAACACCTGGCGTCGACGCGCCAAGTGAGATAGTCTACGTCCTGGCGATTTCGCTTGGGCCATTCTGTAAAGATTCATATTTTTATTCATTTGTCATAGGTAGAAATCTTTAATTAAATAAATAATGTAAACTAATATCTAATCAGTATTTAATCATTTTAATATCATAAATCTGAAGTGGTTGTATGGTTAAACGCGCTTATCTTAGGAAATACTGGTTCGAAGTTAAAAAAAATGTGTTTGTAAGTTTTATACACTATCGAAGAAGTCTATATGTAAGTTACATCATTTTAATAGTTTTGAAGTAGCCCAATTCACTTGCGATCAGAACTACCGTACTTTGAACTTTTTTCATAATGTAATTAATGTACAACTAGTAATTATTTACATTTGAAAATGCAGGCGAAGCCGAAAGTGAATACTAGAATTATACACGAAATAGTTGAAATGTTCCGATAGCACTCGGGGGCTTGAAAATATTTTTCTAAAAATATTCTTTGCAGACAAAGTTCGGCGTTGAGTTCCGTTACTTAACACACGCTATGTCCAAAGTTCGGAAACGACTCTGACAGTAAAGCACTCCTTTTCCATTCACTTAACTCTTGTTATGGGAGAACGTGGTTTTTTATTCTTTTTCTTATTAAAAAAAATCAGCTTAACGCTGTATTCCGCACACAGCAGGATAGGCAGGGGGAACCTAATGTTAAGACACTCCGTCTTCCACTTTTCTTATTAGTTCTTATTAATTATTTTTATATAATCTACAAATTGTCAATGCCTTCCTTATTCACGAAATTTATGTAATATGCACACAACAATACTCTATTAAATTACTCAAACTTTAGCTGTGACCTTAACTCACATATACGGCGACAAATAATAGTCTAAAATTAAAATAAACAAGATAAATTTAGTTGTTTTTTCTTTCACACACACATATCTCTTTGATTCACCATATCTCTTTGTAAGGTTTTTACTAGATTCTTCATAAAAAATTGTGTCGAATTTTTTTTAAATAATACCATAAGAAAATGGTAAATTTAAGTACTTCCCGAATATGGACACGAATACATTGTAGGTAAAAAATATTTAAGTAGGATAAAATTTCATACAAAAACATCCATAACTTAGTACTAAAAAACTATTCAATATTTTTTTTTGGGTCACGCTGTATAAAAATAAAATGGTATAAATATAGCGTTTGATAGCGGCATAGCGCTTGACTTTAAACGCGTCGTTTGTGGGTTCAATATAACACTGGGGAAAATAAAATAATTTCACATCTTTACGGCATTAAGTTCCGCAACTCAATTTCCAAAGTCTCAAAAATAAGAAGGAAAATGGGAAACGGAGTGCCTTAACACTAGGTGGCCTTTGCCTAACCTGTTTTTGCGAGTTATAGAGTGCGAGTTGCGAGCATACGTAAAATTTTAATTAAAAAACTGTTAAATATGGTCTTTTATCTAATTTATTTATTTTATATAGTGTTCATTGTTTCGAAAATTGGTAATATGTGGTTTGTCTCCCTTGAGAGTATTAGTTGAGTATACGTGTATATAATAAACTTCCGCAGTGTATTCTAAGTTTGCCACTACCACAATTTAAAGTATTTAAAAAAATAAATAAAAAGTAAAGCTTATTACACTGTTTAAGAATATTTACAGGATAGACATGTATGGAATTAATGTCTACAGAATGTGATACAAGATAGCTGCCAGTTTATGTAATAATTAATTTATACCATTGACTTTGAAAAGAGCAACTGTTGAGTTTCTCGCCGGCTCTTCTCAGCAGAACTGTTTTCCGAACCAGTGGTAGGTAGCTTTTATGTTTATATGTTCATTCGACGATTCAAAAGTGCTTATAATAGTATATTTTGAATTTGAATTTGACCACCAAAGCTAAAATATATTAAAAAAAACTTACTTAAGCCTCAAAGCCTTGCGTTTGCTCGCGCTGCTCGGTGACTGTAATCCACCTGAATAAATATTCACACTAGTGTCCGTTTCAGCCCCTATAAACCTTTCTGCGTAGCGTTGCATCAGTTGTTCTAGTTTCTCCGAATAAGAGGTTAAGTTGTAACTGAAAAAAAATGTTTAAATTAATAAAATAAGTAAATTTTGTATTACTTTTTAGAGTAAGGTCGTTGAATATTGGCAGCCCTGATTTTTGCTGTAGATCTATGCAGATTTGTTTTTAAAAATATAACTATTTTTTACTTTAGATTTTTTTTCCGAGTAAACCATGCATAAAAGTTCATAAACTCTAATTTAACGGTCACGACTCGTCAACTTTATTCTAATAGTAGTAGAAATTTTGCTTATTGACAGTTTTAGGTTATACTTAACGTGATTTTTGTTTTCTTTTAATACTAAATTTTATATAAATATTTTTAAGTATTGTATTAAAGCGTAATATTTAACTATTTCATGATTTTTTGTGTACCATGCTTTTTGGTTCTTTAGACTGGTTTTCCTTTTTTTATTAACATATATAGTTGACAAGCATATTGGGTGCTTTCACTTCTTTAAGCATGGGTGTACTCGAAACGTGCTTGCCGGGTGCCGTCTCTGGGGACACAGGGAACCATAAGCGAAAAACGAGACGGTCCCGTTCAAAATTAAATGGGACGTCTGGTTACGTCAGAAATTATTTTCAGAAATTACCTAAAGATTTACGGTCTTATTCATAAAAAGTTATGGAACAGATAAAGTGTTCTATAAACCTACTATAAGGAAAACGTCAAAAAGTCGTATTCATAACAGCATTTTAGCGCTAAACAGTTCTATAAGCCTATTATAAAGTTATAGAGGCCAAGACCCTACTATAACCGTTCTATAAAATAAAAAATGGCCGATTCTCGACAGCTGATCATTGAAAATGACATTTGATGTAAACAAAATATTGTAAATA
>JAATLQ010009058.1:160235-199634 GCA_013421005.1 Heliconius erato x Heliconius himera | reverse complement strand
GGGGGGTCAGGTGGATGCTCAGCATCCATTTTAAAATCAACTAGCCTAACTTACCTTATAATACAATTAATCTACTAAGAAAAACACCACAAACACTCACAACAACCTAACACCTTAGAAATACAGATCTTTTATTTTTAAAAACCGCAATTTGTACAAAAAATATATGAAAAAATAACACAAAAATAAGAAACCCTCACTAACACGTGTGTTAACCAAAACAAACGTCAGCAAAGTCCTTGAGAGATTTAATATATAATGAAATTCAATTAAATCAAAAATTTCTGACTCACGAACTCTATAACTGTCAAAAGAATATAAAAAAATAAAAAAGTAAAGTAAATAATTTTTTAGCTTATTAAAAACTGTTGTCTTCAGAAACGCAACAGCTGTTATATACGCTTTAGGCTTAGTAAAAGTATGAATGACCTTATATTATTTCCTTTTATTATACATGAGGAGTCATTAAAGAGATTCTGATCTCCGCCTGCTATTTATTTTAGACGGACCAAGGTCACACTATGTCTAGTGGAATTAGGAAAATCAATATAATTTATCAAAAACATGAATGAGGCTCTCGTGACGCAGGAGTCCAATTTCTTCCCGATTTCCTGGGAACGGAGTGTCTCAACATTAGGTTCCCTGCTCTAGTACCTAAAAGGTATTTTCATTTTCCAGATCCGGCAGGATCAAGAGCGGAATTGAGTTCCACCGCTCAACATGATTGCATGTTTCAAAAATTAGGAGGAAAAAGGAGAACGGAGTGTCTTGACACTTGACACTCTACACTATTATATACTCGTATGTGAGATAAATTGTGAAGCTGAAAAGTAACTAGAGTAATTGAAGTCGTTACATTTATGCTAGAGGATGACTGTTAAGCGTAATAAAAGTCAATTAAGTTTTCTGTTTTTGAAACTTTATATATTTTTTACATTTTATAAAAAAGCTTTTCAGAAGCTTAATGAATTTTTCAACTATATATTTTTTATTTTTCTATTGTCAAAACATGTCCATTGTTAACTCAAGCATTTTTTACAAAAACTACTTACTACTTTTTACTGTGCTATGTGCTTATGCTATAGAAATGGTCGTTGGATATTGTAAGTAATACATGTAATTATAATTCCAGTCCTTAATATCATTGTCGGATCACGAAAATCCACAAATTTATAGAAAAGCACTTAAAAGTCAAAATTGTTCATATTTTTATAAAGGAAGTTCTCGTCAGGAATGATCGTGGACTCGCTTCTCGATGGAATGATCAAATTTAAGTTAATTTCAGTTCCCTGCTCTGGTAGACAAAACGCGGAGTAGAGTTTCGCCACTCAGCACACAATCGCGAAAATTAGGATGTGCTTGTGAACAACGTGTCTTAAGTGTCTTAGGTTTTTAAATAGATAGATCATTTTCATAAAAAAAGAAAAAAATAAACACCTATATATAACTAAACCAAATAACCCTCCAAAGAGTCGTTTAGCGGAAAGTCAAAACTGTATTTTGCAAGTTCTCAAAGAGATAAGGCCAATGTCTATATGTTACGCGACATAACTCGTAAATAAGTTAGTGTATAAGTTTTTGATGCTAACCTTAGATTCGATGTTGATGTAGAAATGGTATTTCAATATGGAACCCAGTTTTTTAATAGGGGAACACTCCGTTCCCTAAAAGGAGAAGTGGGGAACAGAACTACTTTCCGCAGAATTCTGGAAGCATCAATTGCTGAGTGCCTCCAGTCGGCACTTAGAATAAACTTTACTATAATAAATTTTACACATCAGGATAACACATAGGCTAAAACATATGCAAAGGTTTTGTTGAATTTGTCTATAATATAACAATTCACTTAAACGGACGAAGCCTCGCTAAGATCAATAGTTAAAAATAAATTGGATTGTTATTTGAACTCCAGAACCACGTGTACAGTAATTCTATTTTTACCACAAATTTACGTAATTATTATTTTAAACCATTCAAACCGAATTCTATGTATGTATATAATATATACTACGCCGTAGCTCAGTGAGTGACAGACAACGCAATAATGAAACTACTCCATTTTCCGTCCTAAATTTCTAAGAAAACAGAAAAAAAGGGAATCTTCCATTTTACGTATTAAAGTCGAATATTAATAAAGATATAATAATAATAATAATAATGTATAATATTAATAATAGTCTTATTAATAATTCTCCTTATTTAAGCGTATTCACATATAACACTTCCAACAGATTGAACGCTTTCACAAAAACGTATTCGTGGTCGTGTGGAACTGACAAAGTTTTTGATTTATTGCTTGGTAGCTACCAAAAATGAAAATGAAAGGTATAAAATGTACTGAAACTTATTTTTTGTATATACAAGTATGTATGAGAAAATATATAAATCTTTGAAAGGTAAAAGGTATAACCAAAACGGTGTATATAGTACTAATAATAATTTGGTATTTAACCAAGTTTTTAATTTATTTATATTATTTTATATTCAATTATATCATATATCGCTTCGTTTGGCGTTTTTAATTTATTTTAAGATACATAATGGATTGACTGGTAAAATTACTCGACGCATTTGATATAACCAGACTGGGGGAAGTGCAAAAAAAACCGGCTAAGTGCGAGTCGGACTCGCCCATCAAGGCTTTTGTACCTATTTCAGGATTGTAAGAAAACAGGAAATATTTATACATATATTTCCTATATATTTTTATATAAATAAATTATAACAGTTTATATATGAACTTGTTTTGTATGAAATGAACTACAAATATAAATTTGTAATATTTTTTTCTATGAAATACTTATATATTTTCACTTTTTGGAAATTTTTCCTTTATTTGTGTTATAAGTTCTCGTTTCGTGCCAAATTTCATAACTGTAGGTCCACGGTACCTTTTACGATTTTTTCACGCAAAAATCAAAAAAATCTTTTGATTGCATTGACTTAGAAGCTTAATTTTGTCTGTGCTTCAAGAAATCATAATAAATCGAGTAGTACATCTGATACCAATAATTTTCGTCTCGTTTCTATACAACTCTCGTTTAGTAAGATTTATGAAAAAAAAATTCAAAATCAAATACTACTGCGTTTTAGTTGACATAATCTCATGCACGATAAACAGTATGGTTTTACTAAAGGTCGTTCAACTAAAGATGGTGGCCAAGAATCTTACAGTGCGATTGCTGTATAACATTCGTAGGCAAACTAATGCCTTAAGTTCATTCAAATGACGATATTTTTTTTTAATGAACCGATTTTGATGAAACAAACTTTAATTGTTAAGATGAGTTAAAACAAATCAATTGGTGAAACTTTTAAGTTAATCGGTTCAGTAATTTCAGAGAAAAATGTGACCATACAAATCGACAGACAGACAGATAGACAAGAAATTTAAAAAAAATTTTGCTTCCTATTATTCTTTTTAAGTTGTCCCTCTATCCATTTCAGTCAAAATTACTAAATGTACAGGCAAAATATTTTTACTGTCTTATTATATATAGAGATGATTTACCGTATCTAGTAGAAATGACCATGACATAGAATTGTTTGCTAATGACACTTCATTGTTTTTCAAAATATAAAGACGACAAATCGTATATGACATTGAAAACAGTGCTCTCTTGAAAGTAGTGCACTGGTTAATATAACTTACTATTGAATAGTAAAATAAAAACTAAATGTATGATTTTAGAACACCTAACACGAAAACCCATTGTTAAAGCCCATGTACTTTTGAATGGTGAACCTGTGGATCATGTCGATTCTACGGGATTTCTCGGTATCACCATAGACTCCAAATTACAGTGGTGGCTTCATATTAATAGATTGCCGAATAAGCTTAGCTCAGCAGCTTTCGTGGTAAAAAAATTAGATTATTAACTGATGTGGAAACGGCTCGACTTGTTTACTTCAGCTACTTCCAGAGTGTTATGTCCTATGGGATTTTACTTTGGGGTAATGTAGCCGGTATTCAACCCATATTTGTCCTGCAGAAGCGAGCTATTCGTGCAATCTATAACTTAGGCCCTAAAGACTCCTTAAGGCAAAAGCTTAAAGAAATCAATATATTGATAATTGCATCTCACAATTTTTTTGAAAATGTATGTTAAGAAAAACATTCATGATTTTACCAAAATTGGTGATGTGCATAATATTAATACCAGAAATAGGCTTAAACTTAGTGCACCCATAACTCTTGCATCGAATCCGTAATTCTTTCACGGGACAATGTGTACGCTTTTAAAATATGATCCCAGCAAACGTCAGAGAAATTTCTTGAGCCGGTTCTTTTCAGGTCTAAGGCGCTTTGTCTACCAGAGCGGGTAATAATGTCCCGTGTGGGAAGTCAACCCAAAACCATCGTGTTTACATTCGCTTTGCGTCACAATGGTCTAAACTAAACATTTTCAAATATAACTGTTCCCCTGAGAGGGGATTTAACTGACAACTGTTGACAGTGCATCCAAACATTGATCATGTACTAATAGAAGTTTGTATTTAAAATTTATATATATTCTTATATATATAAATTTTAAATACAAACTTTATATAAGCATAAGGAATCTCTCCCTATCCTTAGGGAGAGATTCCATATGCTTACCACAGGTACTGTTAAAAAACTCCGTTTCCCTTAAACCGTTTCGACCAATTTTTGAGACATTCCAACTTGCATCGCGAAACTCAAGGCGGCGCTTTGTCTATCACAGCGGAGAAATGAAAATAATTTAAATATAATCATTCTCTCGAATGTGGACTAGAATCTTTAACAATCGCATTTACAGTCAAACGCTACTCCACTGCGCCACAGGGCCTCTAATTATATAAATAGAAATATAAACCTAACAAAAATATTTTTTTTCAAGGTAAATCTTACACTGTGCATAACAATTGCTCTAAAGCATTGTGACAGCTGAGTAATCTTGCTGAAAACTGCCGTGACACACTTTACAAACAAAACGTATTACCTACTAACCCGTTTTTATTGTATATACTTTATTTTATACTGAAGCTTAGGGAAACTAGGGTAGGATTTACTTTTGTATAAAGTTAAAATATTGGATGTGTCTTGTTTTTGAACCGGAAGTTTCTGTATTCTCTGTATATACAATACACGTACTTATTTTTAGATATATATGCATTTTCATAGACAAACAAGACTAGCATTTCCGTGAATTCGCCTTTGTGGCGTTGTGTATGATACATTCCAAGTATCCAAAATAACTCTGACTGGAAACACAGTTGGTAAATAGACTATCCGATGCTATTGGTAGAATTAGTAGTTCCCGAAATAAGCTCGTTCGACTAATCAAACTAAACACGCAATGCCTACAGAAACTTGGGAAAGGAAGTGTCTTAATGAGAACTGAGTATCTTAACACTAGGTTCCATGGTCCCCTTTGCCTACCTTGTTATGTCCGTGAAGTTAAAAAAAAACAAACTCTTTAGCTTTTATTCTCTGTAGCTCTTATAAAAGTATAGATATTTAAAATAAACTACTTACTCTTTCATAGAATCATAGTGCAAGTGCTGGGCCCATCACGTTGCAGGATGAGGAACCCAGAGGCCTGGGTCTTGCGGCTCAAGTACACTTGCAGGTTTAAGGAGCCCCTTTGACGCCCCTCTCTCTACCTAATCCCTCTTTTAATACTTTGGATTAAAAAATGTATTAAATTCAATTAGCTAATAAATTTGCTTTAATAGTTAGATTGAAAGATCATGTAATAAATCTTAAGAATAAATTACACCAGGGTAGACAGAGGGAACCTAGTGTTAAGACACTCCGTTCCCCACTTTCTGCCGGATTCTGGAGATCTAGGGTGTTGAGTGGCAGAGCTTTGCCTCAACACAAGAGCGAAGAAATGGAAATATAAATTTAAGTAGATATTTCATCTCCTCGAGTGGGAATCGAACCCACAACCAGCCGGTTTTACAGTCACACTTGGTGCCTGGTGTTTGGCCTCAAATCTTAAGAGTTCACTGAATTTAAAAATGTAAAGAAAATAAAATGAAATATCCAATTCGCTATATAATAAGTCAATATATTTTATTACACATCTTTGCCTGCTTTGATATAAACTCAGGACCATAAATCAAACGAGTTCCCACTACGCCACAACGGCGTCATAAATAAAAACAACATCCTAAAATACGGCACATATTAAATAACAAATAGAATTTAAATGTCCATGTCAAATGACATTAGACGTTATAAATTTGATCCTTTGTCTTTGTGGTTGAACAAAAAAATGTTGTGGTAGGCCCGCTCCTATTAACTGACGATGGTTCCGTTTTTTTTAACATTAAAATATTAAAAGGACTATAAAAAAAACTATTATAGCTGAAATGTACATAGCAAGTCGGGGCAGGGTCAGAAGCGTGTTACAAGCATGCGTGCATAAACGCGACACGTTATGGGTTCGATTCCTACTTTCGAGTAGGAATCGAATCGAAAATCGAAGGAAATATTTTCATTTCCTTCGTCTGGTAACAAGGCAAAGCAAAAGCAAAACGCGGCGTTGATTTCTGCCACTCAACACGCCATGTCTTCAGAATTCGGCGTAAAGTACAACGGAAATGTCTTAATTGGAACGGAGTATCTTAAAATTAGGTTCCAAGGTTCCCACTGTTACTCTTTTATGTGCGGGATGCACTGAGAAGCTAAAAAGAACTATCTTTTACAGTAAATCTAATGTCTTCGTTCTCACTCGATGGAATCATTATTTTCGATTAGTGGAAAGTGAAGAGGAGAGCCTTATTACTATGCTTTCTTTCTTCACCCTGCTGTCACGTTATCCTGGTGCTGCTAATATGATCATTTAAAAATAATATATTAATACTCAAATCGTTGAAGATATACCCAAATAAAAGAGAAAAAAAAAACAAAACTTTTAAAAACAAAGGAACTCTAAATAATTTTAAAAGCTCGGCTAACATCAAAAATGTTAATTTTAAACAAACTACCTGGTTACTTGCTCAGGTAGCGGCGCCGCGCCGCGTCCACCACAAAAAATATAACCGGCGGGCGAATGCCGGAAGAAATTACTAATTAGACGGAATGAATTGGACAAAAATGTATTGAAATGGAAACCCCATTTAGCGTTGTTAATGGAAAGTAACAAATATTTTTTTCTGTTGCCGTCTGATTCTAAATCGTGACGGTTGTGAGTTTCATTCCTAGTTGTGGGAATAATTATGTTAAAATTATTTTCATTTCATCGCTCTGGTGACGAGGCGAAACGCGGCGTTGAGCTCCGCCACTCAAAACGCAATGCCGCAAGAATTTGGCGGAAATTGGGCCAACGTAAGAGTTTTAATGGGGAACGGAGTGTCTTAACACTAGATTTCCCTATATACTGCTACGTGTGGGATGGAGAGTGAAGGTAAAACAAAAAAAAAATCTATTGTACAATCCACAACCCACGGCCTTTTGCCATATTTAATATTACTAGTAAAAGAATGAGGCCAGTCGTGGCACAGCGGCATCAAGTGTGACTGTAAAACCGACTGGTTGTGAGTTCGATTCCCACTCGAGGAGATGAAATATTTACTTAAATTTATATTTCCATTTCTTCGCTCTGGTGTCGAGGTTAAGCGAGGCGTTGAGTTCTGCCACTCGACACACAAATACCTCCAGAATTCGGCAGAAAGTGGGAAACGGAGTGTCTTAACACTAGGTTCCCTCTGCCTACCCTGCTGTGTGCGGGATACAGCGTGAAACTGTTTTTTTTTTTAGTAAAAGAATCTCCTTTCCTCCTCCTTCCTTTCTCTAGCTAATGACATAAAGACCATGTAACAAAATATAAATGATTTGATAAGCAACTTCCCTTAAATAATTATTCTATATTAAAAAATCACCACTGCGCACCGCGACAATGCGCTCCCCACTTTCCGCCGGTTTCTGGAGACATTGCGTGATGAGTGGCAGAACTCAACGCGGTGCTTTTGCCACGACAACAGAGCGAAGAAATGAAAATAATAAGTATTTCATTTCCTCGAGTGGGTATCGAACCTTCTACCTATCGCGTTTTTAGTAACACGCGTGTGCCCCTGCGCCACGACTGGCGTCAATTATTCTAATAAAGTAATATTATTTTAGAAATTTATCTCAAGATATCAAAACAAAGTGTAAATATAAAGATAAAGTGGATTATAAGGCGCGGCATTCCGCTAAAACGATGCTTTTAACCCATTGACCTAATTCAATATTTATTCTTGTAGAGCTTCCTTATTTTTTTTTTTACTTAATAATTATAAAAAATATAAGCTATTTCGTGTAGCTTAATGTTAATTTAGAATTTGTGAGTTGAATTTCGTTACTTTTTGTATTTTGTAGAAATCCTTACCTAAGGTGTGAAAAATATTAATGTTTAAATGTATTGTCTTTTAAATACTCAACATGCAATGTTTCAAGTTCCATCAGATCCATTTTTCATCATTATGTTATTAAATTTCTTTTCATTACAATATGTTGACAAGAAATATATAAATTATAAAGAGCCAAAATTTAATAATTAATGCTTTCCCTTGAACTCAGATCGAACCCACAATCATTACATTGCATTTACTATTAGAAGCCGTCGTGACCTAGGGGCACGAAGGTGTGACTGTAACGCGACGGTTATGGGTTCCTTACTCAAGGAAATTGAATATTTATTTACATTTATACTTCCATTTCTTCAATCGAGGCTGAAGACAGCCACTCAACACGCAATGCCTTCATGGAATGGAGTGTCTTACCCTGATATGTTCGGGATACAGCCTAAAGCTGATTTAATTTAATTTTTACTATTTCTAGACAAACAAAATTAAAATATCAAAGAAAATCAAATTGATAAGCTTATACACGACCCCATAAAGCTTAAGTAACCGTGAGTTGTAAACACCTCCTAACAATACTGCTAAGTTGTGATCATTTTCTCGGTCATTTCCAGTTATGTCTACTCTAAAGATAACGGCGACAACACTAAGTAGGCAGTTAATGTCAAATTTAAGAACTTCATTTGGTCATGCAAATGATAAAATCTGTACTAATATTGTAGAATTTGTTCGGTTGAACACAAGAAATCGCTTATCACAAGAAATATTGACTTAGTTTCTAAAAAAAAAATAGAATTAATGACAAAAATATCAACCCCCCAACTGAGAATCGAAGTCACAACCATTGCGTTTACATTTCTATTTTATTAAAAATTAAAATAGAAAAATATAATATCAGCTTCACGCTGTATCCCGCACACAGCAGGGTAGAGGGAACCTAGTGTTAAGACACTGCCTGCCCCACTTTCTGAATTCTGGAGGCATTGCGTGTTGAATGGCAGAACTAAACGTCGCGCTTTGCGCGACACTAGAGTGATAAAATGGAAATATACATTTAAGTAAATATTTCATCTCCTCAAGTGGGGATCGAACCCACAACCAGTCAGTTTTGCAGTCACACTTTGTGCCGCTGCGCCACGACTGGCCTCTGGAAACTGGAAAAATATATATATAAAAAATAACATTCTCTCCCATCATATAATAACGAGATACCCAAAGATTGCTCTAACGTTGGAAATTTAGAAGTTTAATGCTATCATTTTTCGTCAGCGCGCTTTATCGAGCCCGCGTCATCGCATAAATACGCCGCGGTCGGTTGGCTATTACTGAATTAGGGGAGTGTTAATAAAGAGAATAACCTGATACTTTGATTATTTTGAGGGTAGATTTTAAAGAGATTTTTGTATACTAACATTAGTTGTATATGCCTTCCGAACCGGTGGTAGCTTTTTTTTTTGTTTATATGTTCATTCGACGATTCAAAAGTGCTTATAAAAGTTTATTTGAATAAAGAATATTTTGAATTTGAATATAAAATATCGTCTTACTTACTGTTTCATTAGGAATTTCAAGAAATCCTCTCGCAGTGCTTCCCTACTCTTACTAAACTACTGAATAGCCAAATTTCAACTTCCTAAGTAAAAACGTTGTTTGTCAATCACGCAGTAACGGATGCATTTTTATTTGTTTATGATTTATGTATTTTTCTTATCTATTTTTTTGACTTTTGTATTTCAACCCTCATATTGTTAATGTATATATAATGTAAAAAAATTATGTATGGATCAGCTTCACGCTGTATCCTGGACACAGCAGGGTAGGCAGAGGGAACCTAGTGTTAAGCCACTCCGTTTCCCACTTTCCGCTTTCCGAGATCTGGAGGCATTGGGTGTTGAGTGGCGGAACTCAACGCCTTGTAATATATGTACATATAACAATATTATAAATAGAAATATTTCCTTTTGCTTAACTGGAATCTACAATTACTTAAATACAATCTTCAAATAGGTATTCTATTCTACACTACTATTTTAGAAAACGTATAAAAATTGTAAAGTAACGGAACTCGAACCTGTCCTCGAAACTTTCTAAACGACCGCTAAGCCATACGTTCTCATCAAGCTACGTCGAATTGCTTATACGTTTATTACAATTTTAATTATATTAATGGCATCTGTGTCAAGAGATTGTTAGAAATTTTCGCTATTCAAAAATTTTTTAATAGATAGTTAAAATTTTATTCTATCTTTAGTTGAATAATACTTTAAAAATGTTAAAAATATTCACACATTTTTCCATGGCAACGACAATGTATTTCTTTCTATACACAGTCGAATTTTAGTTATTTAATATAATATTTGGTTTTGAGCCAAAAGTGAGTCGTTCTCGAATAGTACAATCGAATAACACTTAAATGTTATATCTGTAATGTTAAGGTATTATATAATGTATACATGTATTATATATATTCTTAATATTGTCAACTATTTTTCGGTTTTTCACCTATAGTGCGTCTTTATCTTCATAATATATCTCACAAGTAGCACGAGTAGGCAGAGGGAACCTAATGTTAAGACACTTCGTTCACTATTTTCCCCCGATTATAGGACATTTTTTTTGTAGAAATTGTACCCGCGTCCGTCGTGGTTAAGGCTGTGCTGCTATGCCATGATGGGCTCCATATATGGCCCGAGTGCTAATAATGAGTTCATTTTTTATATTTTTTTTCAACAACAATTTGATTTGATAAAAGTGCGCTAATAACTGGTTCAAATACCACTTGTCGTTTTAAAATCATAGCGATGCATTTACAGATAAGTGGCCAGATATATTTCATGTTGTTTAGATGTTTTTTGACTACCTGAACATTAAAAGATTTAAAAAATGTGACAAATATTATATGATGACAAATAAATAAAAAATCTTTATGAAATTTTAACGTAGTATTATTATATATGTATTATTTAATATCACTACTACTTCAACAATTCTGTTTCAGGTCGATGCAGTGTCAACAAGGCTGGGTTGTTTGAAACCAACAAATCAAAATCACTCATTAAAAATAGATAAAATTATACATTGGGAACTACAGTGCTTAAAACGTCAATATATCAAATTCAGAAAAAAAAGAAAAAAATCTGGTATATTTTCACGACTTACGAGATAAAAAAAAGTCTAGTCGGCTGTTTCTCCTTTTCTTCTTTTTTTTAACGTAAAGAAATCCTATTACGTATTGACGGACCCGCCCGAATGTGGACAAGAACGGGTTATGTTACGTGTTATCCCTAGCGGGATAGACAAAAACGACAAATCGCCAAAAACACTACGGTCTCTGTATTCCTCTTTTACCTCGGTCACTAACCTGTTCATACATGTCCTGCTGGTTGTCTGTGGTGTATGTCCCCCGGACGTGTGTGTGTGTATGTGTTTGACTTTTTTCGTTATCAATACTGTGCTCTCAAAGGTCAATCGAGGTCTTCTCCTGTCTTTCCTAACAATCTCAAATAACTGGATGGACTCGACTAGACATCTCCTGTTTCGTTGTTGCTTTTTAACTATTTATAGATAATATCAACATATTTACTTTCAAATTGTCATAGATATAGTATTAATTAATTATAAAGCAACACCACTACCATTAGATACTAACGCTTTAACAGTAGAAAACAAAAATCAAATCAGCATCACGCTGTATCCCGCGAACTCAGTGTTAAGACACTTCGTTCACCACTTTCTGCCGAATTCTGGAGGCATTGCGTGTTGAGTGGCAGAACTCAACGCTGCGCTTAACCTCGACACCAGAGCGCAGAAATGGAAATATAAGGGAGAATGAAGCTTTTGGGCCAACACGTAAAGAATTGAGATGTGATCTAAAAAATTACATTTTTTTTTTATTTTTAGAATAGTAAATAATAAATTAATTGACATTCTGGAAGTGGAGAAAAATGAAAAAAATAAGATTTAGATCCTTAATCGATTAAAATCAATCATATTTTGTCAGAGATGTGACAGCTGATTGACAATCACACCTTGTCTAATGATTTTTTGCATTTTTGCTTCTGTTTGTCATCGCAAAATCAGGCCATTAAATAAAAAACATTAAAAAAAAACATTTGCTTCTGTCATTACGTTCGTGTCATAACGCATCGACGTTTTGAATGTTTTCCCGTTTGTTTGATATTTTCAACGACTACTGTTTTGTATTTCTCGGATTTTGACTCTGCCTACTTTGTACGACCCTCGCTTCCTCACTGGACTCTGCAATCTTTTGGATCTTACGACCGCCACGCTATGGATATGAATCGCTGTGTGAATTGTGGGATAGCCAATGGACACTGTAATACCCTAGTCCGACGACCTTTAGACGATGAAAACCACCACAACCTGGTTACTTAGAGGTGTGATATAATCCACACATATAAGCCGGAAAATATATTTCTGTTACATTTTAGTTGACAGCTATCGTAGAGGAAGGGAAGCTATTGCTATGAAATACTGCAATTGTATTGTAGGAAGACGAATGATAGGCTGCTGTGTTCATGTTATGAGTATTATATATATATATAAGGTACCATACCTTAGTTGGGCTAGATACCAAAATAATTTAGTTCCACGTGCACACTTCTTAGATGACATTTTATAATAGACAATAGAAGAAGAATAAAATATTCATTAAAATGTGTTTTATTTATAAGTAATAAACATTAATGCTTAAACAACTCAGTAATCACATTTTTTATAGAAGTTGATATTCAAGAAATTGTGCTGCGAACTTAACCTCACTTTTATCAAATCTCTAATAACTCAGCTCTCAGATTGCCAAAATTTATATAGATTTCAGGGAGGGAATGATGTACCTAAATCTATTAAATCATACCATTTTCATCTCTTTACATTCTGGGCCCAAAAATGTATGGAATAGTTTCAGTCTCCTTTAAGTAAATATTTCATCTCCTGGAGTGGGGATCGAACCCACAACCAGTCGATTTTACAGTCACACCTCGTACCGACCTCGTACGACTGGCCTTACCTATTTATAACATCAAGATATTTTCTTTCAAATTGTCAAAGATATAGTATTAATTAATTATAAAGCAACACCACCACCATTACTATGCTTTAACAACGACGTAAACTACATGTTGTACGAGTAGAAAAATACTAAATAATAAAAGTATCAAAATCACATAGTACCTATAAGTTATTGATTTCACACATAACACCAAGTGAGTTATTAAGGCAAAGTAAGGCAATTTTGATTCGAACAGCAACACTCGGACACATGCACCACTGAACCAAAACAATCAAATCTAGCACACAGTAGGTACATACTAAAAACCTACTTAATCTAACAACATTATCGACCGAACCGGACCGAATTGCGAACTCATTACCTATATGGAAACAGTTTTACAGCTTTCATTACTACCATCGCTATGTTAGAACCGTCATAACCGTTACATCTTAACGACGGGGGTATAAATGACCGGCGACGCGTAAAACATTTAGCTAATCGAAGGTCGCGTCTAAAAATGTTTTTGGGTATGTAAAAATCCGAATTTTAGGAATATTGAAGAGTATAAGTTTTTTTTCGCAATATGTTATGTAGAAGAGGAGGTTAATTAACTACTACCACTTCTCCATTTATTGTTTATTTAGATACTATCGAAAATTTTAGTTTTTTTTCTTGGAAAAACGTATACTTACTATTAATATAAATTTTCTGTCTGTGATTCAAATTTATAACCAACGCGCGTATTTTACAATGTTCACATTGCTTTACGTCGAGGCCGTAAATGCGACGGTTGTGAGTTTGATTCCCATTCGGATGAATGAAATGTTGACTATTTTCTATTCCTCGCCCTGGTAACGAGGCGCATCGCGAAGCGAAAGCAAAATTCGGCAAAAAGTAATGTACAAAAGTGGGAAGTGTCTTAATATTTCAAGTTTGTAGGTCCCCTCTTGTACGTGAGGGATACAGCGTGATGTAAAAAAAAAGAAAATGAAATAAAAACAAATGTGGCCATAGTGGCGCAACACACACAATAAAATGTAGCTTAGTTATCTTTTTCATATAGTTCAATCTTTCTCAATTCCTAATATTTGGACCAAAGAACATTTACTTTTCTCCACTCATATAAAGGACGTTTATATTATAATGTATTTTTATTAAACGTCTAGAGAGTTCTATATTAATAGATAATCAAAATCATTAAAATCTGTCATAAATATATAAATTTGCATTTGTTTACCAAATAATCATAGCAACTGTTCGTTACAACGTAATTAATACACCTGTTCAATGATAAAATAATATGTGGGGACCGTCATTAAAGATACAAATGGTTTCGTCAAACTTAAACCAACTGAAAATAAATAAATGCCATTTTAACACTTATAGCCTGTATAATAAGTGTCAGAATTAATTAATAAATTTTATTTATTAATTCCAAGCCACCTACTGTATATGCTCATAGGTGTACAATAAAGTATCAGTTTATTGGTCATTAAACTTTCTCATAATGGGTTAAATGTGATAACTTTTATATTAAATCATGTTAATATTGTGTTTTACAGTGACAAATAAATCTTTGTGAATGTGATTGTCACCATCGTCATACATACTGTAAGAATTGAGGAATATGTATTTTAGGGTTAAATTTCCGGGTATGGTGTGTTGGGTGGCAGTCCCCAACGCCGCGTTCGTCGCCACTTGACTTTGATTTGACTTCACAACGAAGTGTATGGCGTTCCGTCCTCTGACTACACCGCTAAGGAGACAGCTTGAATCTAAGTTAAGTTTAAGTTTATTCAACTTCACATTTATCCCGCATAGCAGGCAGGGAGTATCTACCATGACCATGTACGTATGGCATATGCACAAAGCATGGTAAGCAGAATGACCCTGGGAACCTAGTCTTAAGAGACTCTTTTCTTCATTAAGCCATTTCCATTGCCGACTTTCCGCTGAATTTTAGATGCATTTTCTGTTGAGTTGCGGTACTTAAGGCCGTGATTTGACTCGTTCCTAAAATTAAGAATAAATATTCCATTTCTCAAAGTATTTCCCCTAGTCCAGTCCAGCAGTGTCCTGCGGTCGACGGTCTCTTAAAAATACAAAGTTAAGTATAAAAAGGTTTATTTCTTTACTTTTAGAAATTCGTTTTAACGTAGTTCAAGGAATGGGTAGAGCAGCGACTGACAAGTTTATGTACCTAATAATTTTAAACTATAAAATTTTCTATCCCGATTTGATAGCTGCTACTCTACAATATTATTTTTTAACTCTGCCTGGAGAACCGATCTACAACGGTCTTATCATTACATTCCTTCTGCTTATCCCGCTAAATGCGGGATAGAGCGTGAAGCTGCCGATCTACTAAAACAATAATGCGAATGCATGCATGCAATGATAATATCACTGTCTTCTAAAACAATAAATGATCTACTAAAACAATAATGCGAATGCATGCATGCAATGATAATATCACTGTCCTATAATTTACAGGTCCTATAAAAAACAAACTGTTTAATAAAATACGCTTAAACACTTAGCAGGTTTCAAACAAGGATTAGGATTATTACAGGTAATGTGAACGTGTTTCAATAAACCTATTACGTAGTACGATACTTGGTTAAACATTTTTTAATAAAGATATATTAGGGACTTTTTTGAAATTTCATAATTATCCACTTTCTTAGTTTACTATCTTTGAGTACAGTTGTGGCGCAAGGGTACAAGCGTGCGACTGTAAGCGCAACAGGTTGTGGGTTCGATTCCCATACGCGGAAGCGCGGCGTGTAGTTCCAGCACTCTATATGCAATATCTCAAAGATTAGGCTATGAGTGGGATACAGAATCTTAACACTAGGTTAGGCTCCTGCTATATTACGGAATACAAAATTTATGTATAAGAAAAAAATATAGCATAACATTGTTAAATATTAGCAACTCGTTACAAATTTTTGTAATAAAAATTCCAAAATTCATAAACCAGCGAAGAGTAAAGCAAATAGACTATTGTAGTTTGTAGTGTTAAACTTTTTCCATTACCTAGCTGCGTATTAGAAGTTTAAACTCATTCTAACTTACATAACTAAATAAGTCATGCTTTCGCTTTTTTACAACAAAAAAGCTATATAATTGAATTATTTAAAGAAAAAAATCTCAAAATCTGTAAAATAATACTAAGATGAACCGTAATAAAAATAATATGTTGGTTTTTGCCAATAAGCCTTTTTAGGATTCCGTACCTCAGAAAAGGAGCTCTTATAAATCACTTTGACGTCCGTCTGACAAGACCATGATTGCTTAGGAGATCAAGCTGAAAATAATACCAAATAGTCAGGTCTATGGTCCCTTAAAGCGAAGAAAAAATTGAGTTTAAGTCAACGCAATCAAAAGATATGTGAAGTATGAAGCTCGCCACATAATCAAAACTTATAAGGTACTTCCCGTGGATCTACAGTTATGAAATTTGACACGAAGGAAGATTAAGGGAAAATATCCGAAAAGTGATATTTCATACAGAAAAATCATTACAAATTTATACTTGTACTTTATTTCATACAAAATAAGTAAATATACCCGCAAACTTTAGTTTATCAATTTTTATATGTTGTAATTCCCGTTGACCTACAATCCTTATGTTGATCCTACAATGTTACGGAAGCCTCGGTGAGCTAGCCCGACTAACACTTAACCAGTTTTTTAGTTTCATGCCACTATGGGAACTTGATTGTAGTTCCCATAGTTCCCAGAGGTAGGTAGAACCCTTCTACGTGTCTATGAAGGCTGCGTAATTTCTTACCAGTACCGACTAAAATTGCGCTGGTAAAATCGCTCCTATTACCAATTATTGATTATGCGGATGTAACACACATCTTGACATTAAAGAAAACACATATTTACGTACACCAAATATGAACCAGATGCAAAGCTTCAAAATCTTTGCATCTGGTTCATATTTGGTGTACGTAAATATGTGATCATATTTCCGAGTTCCGAAATAAACTTAAGTGGCTCCCTGACTGCCTTCGCAGGAACACTCACATACTTCATCTTCTCTATTCTATGCTGTCCTTTCACTTGAATAAGTAATTCATGTTTCTTCATGACTCCGATTTATGTTCCCTACGCTTGGCCAACAATCTTTAACTGGAAGTTCCCCCTTCCTCTTTCTCCTTTTTCTCCAATTCCTTTACTATTAAAGCTGCTCGTTTATGTAATTATTTACCTATTGACATTAAACGTGCCAAAAGTCTATACATTTTTAAGCAAATACTCAAAAATCATTACTTAAATATATAAAAATTTTTCATTACCAAATTGTTTATGTCTAAGTGTATTTCAGATGTCCTGCATATAGCAAAGTGAGGAGAAGAGAAAGCCTAGATAGAATTCCTAGTCTAGTGTTACATCCAGTCCCCTACGCGCTTGGTCTCGTTACCAAACTAAGAAAATGAAAACAATTCAAAACCGAACTCACAACCGCGCGGGGATGACGTCCTATTGCACCATTACGGCCTTTCAAATAAAAACAGGCGTAGAACTTTGAATGAAACATAAAAGTTTTTTTTTTTTCAAAAGTTAAATTTAAAGGTCTAAGCTAGCTTTTCTAAGCTTTTTTAATTTAACTTTTCACATTAAGAGATAAATATGTAACGTCTGTTTACATTTCATTTGGAGCTTAATTTTCTGAATACTTTTGTTTATTAATTAAAATATTTTGCTATATAATTTCAATGGAATTTTTAAGAGTTCTAAATAAAAGTATTCGATACAATTATATTTTTTTAGCTTTATGCTGTGTACCGGTAGGCACAGTGAGCCGGAAATCTAGTTTAAAGAAAATCCGTTTTCATTAAGACACTGCTGTTCTACCGAATTACTACTATATGACATATACAACGCAACGTTAAAAAAGTTAACATGATCTCATATATAACCTCCTGATAAATAGATTAGATAATCCATATAAAGATAAATGATCCTGATAAATGGATTAGATAATCCATACATCCACACAAAGAAATATTTTTATTCGCACCAGTAGTTCCTGAGATTGATACATTCAACGAAACCAACTCCTCTTTGATATATAAAACGTATATATAAACAATACATAACATATTATATAGGTACTATCTTATATAACCACATAACTCAATGCCCATAAAGCGCCGCACGTCCCATTTTGATAGCGAGAACGTTCCCGAGACCATTATGCTGTAAATTCCAACATTAATCGATTTTTCAACTACCGTAGGAGAATCCGTAACGAATTTTCAAATGATTATTTGTTTCACACGATTTCTATAATATTTCTTATGATAAAAGGAGTAGTTAAACAAAATTAAACCCATTTCAAATACCCTATATTTTATATTTTATGTGCCCTTCAGAAGTACGTATACATACATATTTTAAAAATTATATATTAAAAAATATATTAAACGTGAACTGTTGCCTAAGCTGGAATATAAATACATTTAAATCGTCTCAATATGATTTTAGGTTTCTGAGAAATTTGAGAACAAGCAACTAAATTGCCAAACATACCACTAAACACGTTGTGTGTGTGGGACATACAATTACATATGCTTAAAAGCCTAAATAGATAATAACTTAAATATTATCAGTTTCCAACAATATCACACACATACATACAAGTATATACAATTTATATTTCCATTTCTTCGCCCTGGTGTCAAGGCAAAGCGCTGCGTTGAATTCTGTCCCTCAACACACAATGCCTCGAAAATTCGGCAGAAAGTGGGGAACGGAGTGTGCTAACACTAGGTTCCCTCTCTCTGCCTACCCTGCTAAGTGCGGGATACAGCGTGAAGCTGATTTTTTTTTTACATACAAGTGAAACTGATAGCCTCTTTTTTATGAAGTCGGTTAGTAAAAAGAAATAAAGTAATTTTGCGATAACACCTGCGGGAGTTGAGATCCATTAAAAAGTGTTTAAGTATAATAGAATGTTAGCGAACTCGTGTAAAAGAGGGTAGATGTTGGTGAAAAAGATGATAAAAGCAGTGGAATTGTGTCAACAACTAGCTGCTTGTAAGAAACGGCCCTTATTGGAAGGAAACTAGTGTAAAGTATTGTTATTAGGTGATACAAGACCCCACTTTCCGCCGAATTCTGGAGGCATTGCGAGTTTAGTTGCAGAACTCAACGCTGCGCTTTGCCCTCACACCAGAGCGAAGAAATGGAAATATAAATTTGCATAAATATTTCATTTCCTGAGTGGGGATCGAACCGACAACCAGTCGCGGTTACAGTTACATGCACCTGCGCCATGACTGGCGTCAAAATAACTATAAAATTTATTATAAAATTATTTTTCCTTATAATACCTGTTTGCAATCGCGACAATTGGGAGTTCGATTTCCACTCGGGAAGATGGAACATTTTCATTTCCTTGCCCTGGTAACGAGACAATACGCACTATTCAACACACGAAAATTGTGCGATGTATGGAAAACGAAATGTATTAACACTAGGTTATCTGTCTGTAATATGCGACCCACGACCCACAAATCAGTAATTAAACCCATACACAAACAAAACGTGTACGGACCAAGAGAAAAAATACAAAAAAAACCGTAATTCCATTCGACGATGTATAACATAATACATTATCTAAAACACGGATAGGCTTTTTCAGATTCAGACATTCTATTATTTTTGTGAATGTTTTTATATGAACGAAAAAAAAAGAGCTTATGAAATGTTAAAACCATTTTAGTATTTGAATAAAGTAGCAATATGGTAGTACGTGACCCGACCTTACAAAATAGGCATATCTATGCTGTCATAGAATAAATAGCGGTTATGTAGAAATGGTATATTGGTGGCCGATAAGCCTGTCCAGACCAGGCCTACAAGCGCGATGGTTGTAGGTTCAATTCCCAATTTAGGAAACAATTATTTTCATTTTCTTGCTCTGGTAATAAGACAAAACACTATGTAGAGTTTCGCCACTTGAAAAGTTACGCTGAAATTAGGGAATGGAGTGTCTTAACACTAGGTTCCCTCCGTATTTCATTATCTACCGCAGTGTGAAGATTTTGGGCACTAAATCTTCCCTATATATATACGGACAAAATACGTGTAGCCAAATAGTGTCATATGCCCCTTATTGGCACATTCCTGTTCACAGTCAGTCTGGTGGCGAATAAGCGAAAATAATTCGTTTATCCCGACCAAATTACCTATCGACCCGGGAAATTACCTTCTATGGAACTCTGGCTTTTCTTAGTTTTAACTTGAAATTAAACTACCAATACAACCCAAATGTAGCCCTAAACTTAATTATCGCTTTTTAACTAACTATTATACAATTAATTAGTATAGTTCATTTTATTCAATAAAAAGGGTCATTTCGTTGGAATTACGGTATTAGTATATACTAGTGATTTCGATTTCGTCTGTTTAAAAGTGATATAACTTTTTTAATTATGAACCAATTGAAATAAAAACAATGAAATAAATAATTTATATTTTTTATTTAAATCGTCAATCCGCAATACCTCAAGAATTCAGCGAAAAATGGGTAACAGAACTGTCTTGGGAACGGAGTATCTTATGGCTAGGTTCCCGGGTTACCTATGCCTACTCTGCTATGTGCAGAATACAGGGCAAAGTTAAAAAAAAATGGTAAGAACCCAGTGTCAGAATATTCCATTATATACAATCAAATCCAAATAATCATCCAATATTATATCAGAAAAGGAATAATAACATATTTGAACATATGTAGCTAGACTCAAACCTGTGCTTCTTGGATCACTGTCCAAATGCCCTAACGCAATAAACTATAGGTTCTTATCGAATCCGTCGGAAAACGTCGAAATTCTTACGATATACACAACGTGTTATCGTAGTCAACGCAGATTTGAATCCTGTTACGTTAAAATATTTATACATTTTTTCAATATTTCCATTGCTTTTGTGTAGTATAGCACTTCATAAAAAGGCAAACAAAATATTACTATATATTGTATTGTATTGTTTACTATTACAGTTTTACTTTCTATGTAACCGACTCAAGTCATTATATGTAATGTAATTTAATCATTAAGCTTAATATACACAATGAAACTTGAAAGAGAATCTCAATATAGATTAATTACATTCTGTGAATATTAATGATGAAAATATATAGATATGTAAGATTTTCAACGCGTTTCAACGTCTCCGTTCTTGACAGGTAAACAACTTAATCACAGGTCGTAAGTTCTATTACTTGAGACTTTGTTCCCGTTGTCAAATGGATATAAGTCAGAGTTGTGTTTGATACATGACACATACTAAGTGCCCAAGGTACCCCTGACCGCGGGTACAGTTGATGACGTGATGCAATTATTTACTATAATTTTCTTCTATAAGAGCTCTATCCAGCACAAAAAGAACTTTTCATTCCTAACCAGTAGTTTCTGAGATATAATATAATGTTATACTTCTTTAACCCACTACGAGGGAAAGGTTCGAAAAGACAAAAAAAACCTCTATAAATTTCATAGATTTTTTCAAATCTCATAAATTAAAAAATTAAATCAGCAGGGAAGGCAGAGGGAACCTAGTCTAGAGACACTCTGTTTACCACTATCCGCCGTATTCTGAAGGCATGGTGTGTGGAGTGGCGTAACTCAGCGCCACGCTTTGCCTGGACACCACATGGAAATATTTAAGTAAACATTTAGTCATGCTTACATTTTTTCGAATATGGACATTCCAAATCACTTATCAAAATATTTCTTCACACACAGTTTGAAAAACACATTATTCTGTTAAGATTATTACGTCAAAACTTTTATGTGACATCTTCTTTAAAACTACAATACAAAGATCTATGACTAGGTACGGCGTAAAATCGCAAATCTCATATAACGTACGGGGCATCTGGATCATCTCAGTTTTTACGATCGTCCACGTATGTATAGGAAAAAGCCAAAAATATTCTCCAATAATCTGGAAATATGGCCGGTGGCTGACCAGGACTTAAATGTACCACCGGTCAGTGCGAGTTTGCGTTAAAACCAATGTTTGTAGATTTTGTCTATTGTTCCGTAGTAGTCATCCATGGGTATAGGAAGAGATGGGCCGTGAGAAAAGAGAGGTGGGCCGTGTCCACCCCAGAATAGTCTGGTGGCCACTTAAAATTGTTTATTTATTTTAACTTCACACCAAATCCCGCAGATAGCAAAGTGGGCAGAGAAAACCTAGTGTTAAGGCACTCCGATCGGTACTTCCCTTTCTAATTTGAGACATTGCAAGTTGAGAGTGACGTAACTCAACGCGACATTTTGCGTCACCGCGAGAGGAAAATGAAAATAATTCATTGCCCCGAGTGGAAATCGAACCCACAACCATCGCGTTTACAATCAGACGCAACACCATGACGGACGTCTAATTATTCTTTGATATATTTATATTGAAATAGTTGAATGATTAAGAGATTAACTAACTTTATTGGCAAAGTGATTACTTACTAACGTTTTCATTAAGTTAAGCTTACGATTAGTAATTCGGGCGTAATAGGTTAGAAGAGCTGTTTGTAAGCTTATATCGATTTACCTTTGGTTTATCAGAAAATAAAGGAAGAAGCCGCTATTTTATACAATATTAAACAATTTTTACAAAGATTAACTTGATGAAAAAAGCAAGAAAGGCAGAGAAAACTTAGTGATTAGACACTCCTTTTCCCATTTTCCGCCCAATTCTCGAAACATTAAAAAATAAGTGGTAGTAGTGAACGCCGCGCTACTTTATACGCCTTGTAAAATCGTCCAAGTTATATAATGATTAAGTTATACGATTTTAGCGTGCCTCGTTTAACTAATTATGAATTCTGAACTACCTTACTTTTTAAGCTTTCCACATAGACAGACATACTAGCATCAATATACATACTATAATTTTTCTCTACGCATTACTTATATTTTTGAAGAAGAGACAAAGAATACCATAATGCCGTGTTCTAATTCCCGGCCAATTTAAAGACAACTGGCTGAACTCAACGCCGCATTATTTAAAAAGTAGAAAGCCTCTAAGTACAAATATATAATGTATGTTAGTAAGAAAGTCTAACGATATTGAATAACAACTTTACGCTTCTTCTCATATAACAGGCAGAGGGAACATAGTGTTAAGATAATTCGCTCTCCATTTCCAACAAATTTTCGAGACATTGCGTGTTGAGTGGCAGAAACCAATGCCGCTCTTCATCTACCAGAGCGGAAAAATTAAAATAAATTAATAAGGTGGGGATCGAATCCCCACCCGTCGTTGGCTGTTTCACTGCACGTCACCTCACAACCTATATTTCAAATAACCAACTAATACTATTACATGATTCAATGATTTAAAAGTTTCCAAACTGCAACCAAAACCCGATCAAGCTGAACTGAGCTCTGAGCGTCTCAAAGATAAAAGCAACTAACAGGCAATTTAAGTTTTTCTACAAGTCCCGCTGCTTTCCAGAAATATGTGGCCCGGGACTAACATCGTCTTTTCTATTATTTTTAAGTTTATTACTTCAATTTTATAGTGATGTTTGTTTTTATATGCGTCATTTAAAGTACGATCATATGTGTATAAATTATTTAATATTTTTATTTTTTCGATCTCCATTACAAAGCGCGGCGTTGAGTTCCACCACCCAATGCGCGATGTCTCAAAAATGTTGTACTAACCCAATTGTAGAACGAAATTGTTTTTTGGCTACTAGTATCTTTCATATATAATAAAGAAAGAGATTTTATTTTTTTTTGTCTACCCACTGGATCCCACATTCAGCAGGGTAGAAAGATAGAGATAAAACATCCCGTTTTCGATATCCACCCAATTTTAAGACTCATATTTGAACGATTTAAGAAAATTTAAGAAAGATTTGAGGCCAGTCGTGGCGCAGCGGCACGAAGTCTGACTGTAGAACCGACTGGTTTTGGGTTCGATCCCCACTCGAGGAGATGAAATATTTACTTAAATTTATATTTATATTTCTTCGCTCTGGTGTCAACGTTAAGCACGGCGTTGAGTTCTGCCACTCAACACGCAATGCCTGTAGAATTAGCACTAGTTTCCCTCTGCCTACCTTGCTGTGCGGGATACAGCGTGAAGCTGATTTAATTTGATTTATTTTATATTGGAACTCAATGCCGCGCTTAGAACAAAGCCACACCTTTTGTTACATTTATAGTTAATACAATTTAAATACAATTTTTCCCCTTACTTGGGATCGAATCTCCAACCATTACATATGCAAACCGACACTTCCAAACTACTAAACTAAAGTGACGTCAAAAATAAAGGCAACCTAACAGGCAATTTAAGTTTTTCAACAACTCTCCTTGCATTTCAGAAATATGTGGTTCCAAACTATGTACTAACATCGTCTTTTCTATTATATTTAGGTGTATTACGGAAATCTGCATATAAATTGCTACTTTTTATAACATATTTTAACATGGAGTTGAAAAATTGAAATAAAATAGTTTCACTTCCCCGCTCTGGTAACAATACTGAAAATTGTTTGTAAGTTGGCCGGTGCATGGGGAACTGAGTGTCCTAAGTTCCTAACACTAGGTTCCTTCTACTAAAAATAACTTTTTTTTAGCTTTACGCTGTACCCTGCTTGTACCCCCGTACCACGACGGCCTTAGTTAGTTTATTATTTATTTTATTTTTTAATCAAAATTTATGAAAATATAAAAAAATATATTTTACAGTAAATTATTTCAAAAAAATACTGCAATATTTTATATTCGATTGCATTGAAGTAAATGAATCATATAAAAATATAAAGAACATTGAATAAAAAATTAATACGTAGAAAAAACTTTAAAAATCGAGCATAATTGAACTTTTCATATCATATTTTATAAATTAAGGGTGAAGTTCTTTTAGTTTCTAATTAATTTCAGATTTTATCTCGCTTCACACACGTTGAGAAAGTTGTGGAAAAATGGATAAAAATATTTATATAAGAATTCTTTACTTCATTGAAGTTTTACTTTTTTTTTTACAATAGAATTTTTACTATAGATATATATTTTCAGCTAAGAGAACAAAGAAAGCTACTACGTACTTTTATTACGCTACTATTTTGAACACGCCTTTATTAGCTTAATATACATGTACGGAAACTTTTTCAGCTTTGCTCTGTCTCCCGCACATAGCATGGTAGGTATCCCTCTACCTAAGATCCAAATATTAAGACTCCCCGTTCCCATAAAAATACTTAATTTCCCCATTTCTCTTGAGGCATTACGTGTTAAATTGTCACTGTCATTAATAGAGAGCGAGGAAATTAAAATATTATGTATGCCCCGAGTGGAAATAGAATCCACAACCGTTGCGTTTACAGTTGCACGCTTCTGCACCTGCTAGACGACGGTCTTACTTTCTTTTTATCATGTAAGTAATGCTCAAATTAAGTATTTTTATCTAAACGCCTCATCTATATTTGTGTTTGCTTTTTTTCATTTAACAATACGGACGAAGCAACATGAAGAAACTAGTATAAAAGAAAATTAGCAAAGAAATCATAAAACAAACACTATGGGGTAGTGTACAGCAGGTAGTTCCATTTCCGTATCCGCGAGTGCTCTGTAAATACAGGCGTTTCTTAAACTGGGTTAATTCAACAGTCGGCTTATTTATTACGTACTGAAGTGGGGCTAATAAAAGAATAGTTCATATTCATTCATGATTTCAGTCAGCTACTGTGGAGTAATTATACTGTTTTTATTTTAGGGTTCCGTAGATTAGGAGGAATGTAGTTGTTTGGTTCATTTACTGTGGGTCCGTGCCTTTTAGAAAAAAAAGGAACCCTTATATAATAACTTTATTGTCCATCCATTTGTCTGTCAAAAGCCTTTATCTCAGGAACGCTTGGATAAAGCGTTCCTGAGACAAAGGCTCTTGACATCGTGTTGAAATTATTTCCTGATGATTTCCTTCCTTATGATTTTCTGAAAAACAAAAACGTATTTCTACATACATTTACTTAAAAAATATATATGTTTATATAGTAAAAAACTCATATTTCGACACTATAAAGGGAATCAAAATTAATAGGGTACTTCTGGCTAACCTAGAATTATGAAATGTTGGCGCAAGCAGCTCTTAAAGTAGCTAGTCCAAGGGAAGTGTCAGATGAACGGGCTCTGGCTAAGGTAGTAGTAAGTTCGAGACCTCCGATTTTTGTACGGAACCCTCGGTAAGTAAACCCGACTCGCGTTTGTGTGATTTTTTTTTAATATTTCTTCGTTTATAAAGTTTTTCTACTTCCAAGATAATGTGCAGATTGTAGATAATAGAGTATGGTTAATACAATTTGTAATAAAATTATTTAATTATTTAATAATAAAAATATTGAATACAATATTTTAAGACCATCGTGGCACAACGTCTGACAGGTCGTACGAGGGTTTTAAGTTAAATTTCCACTCGGGGGAAGTGAATTATTTTCATTATGATAATAAGACAAAATGCGGCGTTCATGCGGTTATGCCACTCAACACGCTATGTTTTAAAAAGTCAAGCTGATAAAACCCTAATCACCAAAATCGATTAAAAATACGACCTAAAAGGATCCTAATACGATCAAATTCTACCAGATTTCTATTTCAATACAAAATTACCCTAAACATTGAAGCTCCACATTCATAATCCCTATATCAAATATATACTTCCGTCACATCCACACCGATTACCTAATTTCATGCACATCTAAACTCGACACGTCGTGATTAAATTTCTGGTTTGAAATGCAATAAATTCCATATGCACGGAGACATGCAAAGTAAACGTCTGCACGTTCATTATTACCTAATCCGGGATTGGGAGTAAGGTAGGTCGTATGTGTAATGAGGCCAGTCGTAGCACAGGGGAACCAACGTGTGACTGTATACGCGATAGATCGTGGGTTCGATTTCCAATCGAAATAAAATGTTTAATATTTTCCATTTTTTTGCTGTGGTGTTGAGGGAAAGCGTGGCGTTGAGTTCTGGCACTTAACAGATAATATCTCGAAAATTCAGGGGTAATTGGGGAGCGGAGTGACTTAACACTAGGCTCCTCTGGCTACACTTCTACATGCGGAATACAGCGTGAAGCAAAAAAAATACAAAATTCATTTGCATTAAGATCTTGTATAAACTTATTTATGTTTCAATTATTTTACATTTCCAAGCCCTCAAAAATTTTGGTGACCAAATAGAATGGCAATTGAGGCCGGTCGTGGCGCAGCGGCAGGAGGTGTGACTGCAAACCGACTGGTTGTGGGTTCGATCCCCACTCGAGGAGATGAAATATTTACTTAAATTTATATTTCCATTTCTTCGCTCTGGTGTCGAGGTTAAGCGAGGCCTAGAGTTCTGCCACTCAACACGCAATGCCTCCTGAATTCGGCAGAAAGTGGGGAACGGAGTGTCTTAACACTAGGTTCCCTCTGCCTACCCTGCTGTGTGCGGGATACAGCGTGAAGCTAATTTAATTTTTTAATTTAAATAGAATGGAGTATCTTAACACTAGTTTTCCTCTCGCTCGTCTGATATATTTCAAGGCACGTCGAAATAATAAATGTCGAAAGAACAGCAAAAAATATTTATGAAGCAAGAGTGAGTGATAAGAGAGGAAGTGTAGCAAAGAATGTAAAACTATTTATACAACATTTATATATTGTCTTAATTTTAAAATCTCCATTTAAGGGTTAATAATTCTTTTCTAGTAAGAAAACATAATTAACAAAATTATTGCTATAAATGATAAAAGTTTATTTTTAAACTTTTCAATTTAATCTATTTCTTATCACTTTACCTCAACTGGCAAAATGTTTCTACAAGATTGAACCCTGTGCATTTTATGACGCAATAAATGTTTATTTCCATATCGCTTCCTTACCTTGTATTGGTTTCTTAACTTAACATTGTTTTGCACTTTATTATTTTTTTTAGTTTACCCTACAAACTTTTTTTTACTACTTCAAGGAATAAATATTTGTTTTCAGAAACTTCTTTAGATAATTACTTAAATTAGATTTTACACTGTATCGTATATCTATGGGTATGGGTCGTATATCTCCACGTTGAAATTCCAATCAATACATCAATCTGCTCTTCTAAATCTATTGTTAAGATCATCGCACCTGATGAGGTTATTATGAGGAAAAAGCTTTCGTCACTATCTACCTGATTGTCGAAATATAGCCTGTTGAGTCTATTATTTATTCCGAAAATTTTACGTAGAAAATCAAAACAGCACTTGGTCTTAGTACCAAAGGAAAAAATTAAAAATTATTTACTCCCCCGAGTGGAAGACGAACCCACAACTGTCACGCATACAGTCAGACGACGTGCCGCTACGCCACGACGTTGTCTTACATTTCAGTATCAAAAATATTATAATATACACATATATAGAAAATTTATTATAAATATACATAATATTTTTAATAAAGTTTCTTTGAGACGTACCTAATATGAGTTGAATATTTAAGAAATAGCGTTAGAAGTTTTAGATTGAGTGGCTGCAGCGGCGTACTAAACTTTGACAGGTTTACAAATTCTGAAATCCAGTTTATATCTAGTTTTCACATATTAGCATTTTCTTTGTTTGTTTTATTATATTACTAACAAGTGCTTCGTTCGTGGCTTCTGCCGCATAAATTTCATATTATATTATAAAGCTGAAGATTTTTTTTTGTTGAATGCGCTAATCTCAGAAAAAACTGGTTTACATTGAAAATAAAATTGTTATAGTCCGTTTGTGGAGGAAGGTTATATCACATTAATCGTTTTATTGTGATCTACGATCAAAGTTACCTCATAAATAATTGAGAGCCAACGAACTAAAAACTGAGGATGCTGAAGACAGTCCAGAGTGGAGTAGATTGTGTTGGAAGGCAGACCCTGGCAATTAAAGCCAGGATTAAATCTCATGTATAAGAAGATGTGTCATAATCTAAATGTAATCTAATCTAATGTAGCTTCCCGCAGTATCCCTAGCGGAGCAGCCAGGGGCAACGGAGCGCCTAACGCTACGGTATCTGCATACCTCTTTTGCCTCGTCCACTATTATCAACCTCTTCATACATGCCCTCTCTCCCCCTACCTTTCTTACCGCTCAGTCTTCTGTCTAGTTTTAATTATGTAAAAATAGGCACTGCGAAGGTGAATTAAAGGCACAGCGAAAATTACTTTGCCTAATCAAATTATGCATAAATAGTTTTAATTATCAATATTACCCCAAGTGAGAATCGAATATCGGTCCATAATTTGTACTATATCTAAACTGCGCCACAACGGTTATTTAATACTACTACAAAAAATATAGTTATAAAATAAAGAAAGAACATGTATAAAATAATTATAACATTTACAACATATTCTGAAGGATTGGTTGGAACTGTCTCGAGGCGAATTAGAAAACATTACATCGCGTCTGATAAATCGGATTTATTTATTTATATTATAAAAAATATAATATTTTTGTACCAAAAATGTAAAAGAACGATTTTCTTTGATTTGATGTTTGTGTATAGACTACAAAAATATAATTTATGTATACAGATAGAAATTAAATAATATTTGTAAAGAAAATGGCTTCTTTTCCTATATAATTTATAAGTTAAGATTACGGTTAATGTCTAATTTAATCCACTCAATGAATAACTATCATTGAGGGTAGAATATAAAAAAAATCAAACTTAAAGTACCCAATATACTTACATAATTTTAATATTTTTTTTAAGGTCGACCGAGAGATCATAGTTTCCATAATGTTAAAAGAGACCTCTCTTCACTATCCGCAGAATTTACGGTGCACTACATTGTTAATGGCAGAACTCAACGCCGCGCTTTACTCTTTCCAAAGCGAGAAATCAAAAATATTTAAGTCTCCCGAGTGAAGCATTTGCTTCCAGAGGGTATCCTATTACGCTAGCTTCACTTAAGCACTATTATCTCCACTAATTATTTCCGCTCCCGTGAACTGAACCTGTACCCATCGAAAATAATTTAAGACGCGTCGCCAAAGAACTCATAGTAAAATTTATTTTCATACGAAATAAAAATTTATAGTTCATTCACTTGATTAAAATCTAAAAAAACTCATATAAAATTTATATCATGTACCAAATTTATATACGACAATTTAGTTGCTGTCGTCGCCCCTATAAAAGCTTACAGGACTATAATTCTAAACTACTAGAAGATACTTGTGATAGCACTAAAGTTTTGATTTAATATTATTTTGATAAGGATAATTTTAATGCTCGTTACTAGTCTTAGTCTAGTCGCGTTTATCAAGTGGCCGTACGTTTTATGGTTTTTTTTTTTCACTTTAGCTTTACGCTGTACCTTATATATAGCATGGTAGGTAGAGGGCACTTCCTATACCTAGTTTTACCACTTCGGTTTTGCTCCGTCTGTTACTAAATATTTTATTTGAGGCCAGTCGTGGCGTAGGACTGTAATAAAATATTTAATATTAATTTTTTTCGGTCTGGTGTCGAGGCAAAAAAGGCGCAGTGTTGTGTTCCGCCACTCACCAAGCAGTCGCGAATTCTTCGGAAAGTGGAGAGTGGAGTGTCTTAACCCTTAAAGGCTATCGTTTTGCATCTTTGGGTATCCTCCTGAGTTATCTGTAGCCCTTAAACGCGCGGACGAAGTGGGCTTTTGTACGCGCCATTTTTACCACATGCTTGCCTCCTGTGTGTATCGACACCCATAATAGTCATAGTGCCCTATTATTGTATATATTATACAATAGTAGGTATATACAATAATACATATATCAATAACATAAGTGTTGACCTCTCTTATGGTTTTTATTGAATTACACATGGAAAATGGAAATTCAGCATGCAAAATGGGAATTATTTATGGAATTATGAGTCTACAAAAGAAAGTATATAGATACTTTCTTTTGTAGATAATAGTATCTACGAAAATTTATTATAAAACAAAACTATAAAAAATAAAAAGATATAAAACGTAAATGAATAGGAAACATACTATATTTTTTTAATATACAATGCTAAGCAACATATGAACTAAACGGAAATAAAAACTTTTGATTTCATATTTGGATTTCATTTTGTTATAAAAAAGAAAATATTACCCTCTTCAGTTGCTTAAGTCATATTTTCAAAAATTATTTTTATAGAGTTTTTTTACAAAAATATATACAAATAACTACAATATATAATATTTATTAACAAAGATTATTAAAAGTAAGTCGTTTGCAATTTCTTCAATTCATAAAATTATTTCATTACTTTTAAAAAATATTTGTTTTTACACCCATCGCGGTAGTGGGTTATGTACTTTATTATAGCTACTAAGGAGTAATGCATGAGTACCCTTGCCTACATGCGGAATACAGCGTAAAGCTGAAGATAAAACAGAAAAAGAAATAAATATTTTACTTCTCTTAACGTATGTGAATATAAGTTAAATATTTAACGTTTGATTATTATAACGTTTAATATATTTTTCACAATAAGCAATACACCAAATGGGAATCGAATCCACAACTGTTACTCAACCACTTTTACTTTATCCCACGGAAGTATTAAAAAGAAAATGATTAATCATCTTAAATAGCAAACGACAAACATATATGTATATAATATATGATAAGTCTAGTCAATTGTGAGGTTATATTTGCATTTGCCCTGTAGCGAGCGTGTCTCGACGGGGAGCCGCCGGCAGTGCGACGATACCCTCTTGTACTGTTTCCATTGGACCACGAGGAATTAGAACGGAATCGTTTTGTTTACTAAATATTTTTATTTAGTAAACAAAGTGATTCGTCTTGAATCGTTTTGTTTACTAAATTTTAGTTTCACGCTGTATCCCGCATATAGATGGGACAGTTTTCGAGACATTGCGTGTTGATACTTGTAGAGGCGGAACTGATTTGTCTTGTTACCAGAGTCAGAAAATAAAAATAATTTATTCCCCCTAGTAGGAATTGCAACCACAACACGGCTATCTCGAATATTCTTTGAAATAATAAAAATATTATGGTTTGGTTTAACATTTTAAATTATCTATATTAATTCAAATTTTGCACAAAATGTATTGGGCTTTATGAATATCTATCGCACAACACTAAACGTCTGGAAAATAAGTTTAAAACTTGAGAACGAATCTTAATACCATCCTACTCTACCTCTCTCCTTTGCCGAAAAAAGACTGGAGCTAAAAAAACATACACACACACACCCAATAAAATCTCAACCTACAATGGACACGCTATCTTAATCTTCCTCGCGGCGATCGTGGAAAGGACGCCGTGGAGCCATCGCGCATCCACGACACGGGTACTGTTATAAATTCCCCACATTATATTCTGAACCTGTACCTTCATAAAACTTCAAATGGCTTTAAAGTAGCTGGTTTTAAAAGATTCTATAGTTGTATTCTTACTTTGAATGTTGTATGTGTATTTGGTTGGATTTTCGTTAATTAAGTGGAAATGGGTGAACTGATTTTTGTTTAATTTAGCAGTTATGTAAGTTTATTCTGGATTAACGCTAAGGATACTGTTGTAATTTTTTAAAATTTATGTTGCATCAATTGTAGCAGGACTCAAACCTATTTGAAACGATCGAAAACTATACTTTATACTTTGTTCTTATCAAGCTACTTCGAAATTCTGATCCGCTTGTCACAACTTATTTATTTTGTTTGCATCTATCTCTGTAGAAATATTTTTACACATTTCCGCTACACAAAGACTATTGCTAAGGATAATCATTTGCCAAAAAACAATATAACTAATGATATTAAATATTAATAATTTTTGAACATTTTATAAAAATATATTTCTATTCTTAGTGTGGAATAACACTTTATTAAAAATGATAAAATGTAGAGTAAGGAATATAGTTATGCAACTCTATATTCTTTTCAACTACCTTGGAATTCGTTGAAGAAGGCAATTAATAGTATTTCCGGGTGTAGCCAGAGGAAACCATGGTATATATTGAATAGATACAGTGTGTGGAAGGGACAAGTTGGTGATCCATTGTATAATTTGGGTAATAATTTGAAAACTTCCACATATATCACATTCCTTATAAGGAATTTGGTGTAATTACATTTTAATGGGCATAAATGATGAGAAGTTATCTTCAATTATATTGAAGTTAGGTTTAACATTTTAAAGCAAAAATTTCTATTTGTTTATAAAATTATGCTCTTTATCTAGAAACTCAGTTCTTCTCTTTCCACCTTAGTTTGAAACTCCATTCATCTCTTTCCACCTTAGTTTGAAACAATGCGTATTGACAGTGGAACTCAAGGCTGCACTTCGCCTAAAAAAACAATAATCTAATAACAAAAAAAGCCATTATCAAATAATCAACTATTAGCAATATGGTCCAAGCATTGATACTATTGTCTTAGTTTCAAAAGCGTCGTAACCACCGAAACTACTGGATATATTTGAAAAAAATATCAAAATACATCCAAACAAAACGACAGTCGCTAGTACATTGACATATTAAAAAAATCTCACTTTAGTAAAAACCCACCTTTTGATTTGGAACCAAAGACCTCGGCTACCTGGCTACCTGTGTGTGCCTCTATATATATCCGCCGACCAAAAAGTTTTAGAATTCGCCAGATGCACTCCGTTCATCTCGTGAAAGGTAGTTTCTTATCATAATTGATTTACAAAAGATTTTTTTAGTAAAAGATTACATTTTTACACTTCTTTGTTTTTGATCTGTCTTATCTAAGAATTGATAATTATAAGTTTAGTTTTCTTTGTTCAATAAGTGTTAACTTTTAAACCTCATTTAGTACCTAGATTATTTTGTGTGTGTAAAAAATAATTCAGAATATAAAAAGTACAAGAAAGGATAGAAGGGCGCAGTAGATTACCAGGTAAGTGTAAACGTGACAGTTGTGGGTTCGATGGATTCGATGATTCGGGATAGGGAAGAAGAACTAAACTCATATACTACAACGGCTTCTATATTTTTAAGGTCAACACAACCAAAGTTGCGGGCGACGACTAGTCTATGGTACATAAAATGTTAAAACATTATAAACACCTTGCGGCAGTCGGTGAAGTCATGTGTTATGTGAAGCTGTCGCGCCGCATAACCGCTAGAGACCTACAAATCAACAACTTATTAAGGCGCTCAGCTTAAATATATATTTTTATGTTACTAAAAATTTGTAAAACAGGCCATTGCAGCGCAATGGCCCAAACGTGTGACTATACGCGACGGTCGTGGTTTTGATTCCCATCCAGGGAAATGAATTATTGCTTATAAATATTTTCATTTATTCGCCATGGTAAGAAAACAAAGTGCGGCGTTGAGCTCAGCCACTCAACAAGCCATGACTCGAAAATTCGGAATGAAGTGTTTTAACGCTAGGTTCCCTCTGCCTATCTTGTTATTGGCGAGATATAGCGTAAATATATTAAACTACATGCCGTACCCACTCGAAAAATTATGTGCAAAAATTATGTATTAAAACTTTCAGAAAAAAAATCCTACTAATCTTTTTCTTTCGAGCTTTTGATGTTTGTCTTTAAAATACATTTACTCCAAGATTTTACCATATGACAAAACGCACCGTTGAGTTCCGACACTTAGATTAGTTAACAGAGTGATTTATCACTAAGTTCCTCAACAAAATACTTGAAGATAACAGATGAAACGTTGCTTTCATCTCAAATCTGACCAATACCAGCTCTTAGAAGACAAAGTAATCTCACTCGGTCAAACTCGGTCCATCAATATACAAAGCGAATACAGTTAACGTGTTTTAATGAACATGTTCAGGTGTTGCTCGTTAGTGTCGCTTTGTGCAATCTACTTGCGGTAACTCATTGGATTCACCAATAAATCTGGTCGCTAATTTCTTTTCTCTATTTTTTTCGGTTAGTTCATTTAGTTGGTATTTCTTTTTTTTTAAAAAAAAAAGCTTCACGCTGTATCCCGCACACAGCAGGCTAGGCAGAGGGAACCTAGTGTTAAGACACTCAGTTCCCCACTTTCTGTCGAATTCTGGAGGCATTGCGTGTTGAGTGGCAGAACTCAACGCCGCGCTTAATCTCGACACTAGAGCGAAGAAATGGAAATATAAATTTAAGTAAATATTTCATCTCCTCGAGTGGTAATCGAACCCACAACCAGTCACACCTCGTGCCGCTGCGCCACGACCAGCTTCTTTTTTTTTGGGGGGGAATTTGTATATATTATTCGTCTATATATTCATTGAAGTACTACCAGTGGTTAGATACTCCGATCGGTACTTTTCGCCAGATTTTTGGAATATTCCGTGTAGTATGGAAGAAGTCAACGTCGATTTGGTCTACCAATGCGGGAAAATAAAACTAATTTAAATAAAATATTGTTCTCTAGAGTGAAGGTATTACGTCAATAAGCTGAATGAAACCTTAAAAAAACATTGTTTCACAACGAATGATCGACGATAATCACATAACAAGTGATGATCGATCTATAATTCATTATACATTATACGTAATCCATAAGCCACAATCTATAATTATATAAGTGTCCTAGCACTAGGTTCCGAGGTTCCCTCTGTCTACCCTGCTTTGTGGGGGTACAAAGGGTACCAGGGTAACAAAAAAAATCAAAGATCATTGGTTATAGTTTAATGATAATTAATTGATGATATTATTTTATTAAATAGCCAATAATAATGTGGCCACGGCATACATAAAGTAAGTACGATGATAATGATAAACTATGTAACTCAGAGAATTCTTTCATTAAAAAGTTATTTATAACCTTTTATATAATTACCTCCTACTGTCCTATTTTGCATCTAGTCTTCCTGTTAAAAATAACAAAAATAAAAAACAAAACGACTCGTCAAGCTAATTATTTAGAGTTATGCTACACTCCAACGAGCACGCTGTATAGAACGGCATTCTCAATGCTCGTTGTTCTGAAAACTGTTCACAAGACTTGAAGACACTCAGTTTAAGTCCGAAAAAGACGAATTAATAGCACTAAAGATGCGCTGAAACTTTTACTGGACAAAACTTAAAGTCGCTTTCTAAAGTCAGAATTGCTCCAAAAGAAATTTTCGCAATGGAATCGGATTAGAATAGAATTACAAGATTTCTCTCTCATAAAAAAGAAAATATGGCGCCGTTTCCTCTCATTTCTTGGCTCTAACAACGAATCAATAAACTAGTTTGTGTGTTTTCGTAATCTTATATACATTTGTTTTTATTTGAAATTTAGCAAGGTCAAGATTTTAATAAACTGCAGAAAATAATTAATGCATGAATTAATTTAAACATATTAACTTTGCCGATTAGAATGTGGCGTTTAGATCCGCTACCCAAAATGCAAAATGTTTAAAAAAGTACTAACACTTTCTATAACTTATCTTAAACCCAATTAAGCAATAACAATTTATCAAAAAAAATGGCCACTGCATAATTTTTAAATACAAGTATCCTCCAAGCTGCAGTCAAGTATGCATAAATAAGTCGTTTTCCAACCAACTCTTTCGTCTACATCCCGATATTCATTTCTTTTTGTGCAGCTTCTGTTTCTATTTTACCAAGCGGTCCGGTGCGTCAATGAGAAAGGCATAAACCGACTAAAGCCCTAAAAATGGCATATAAAATGGATTTTGAACCTTATACCTTTATGTTACGATCCATAATGTCTTACCAAATGGTGATATTTTCGATTTTTCCGTACAATGAGTCTTGTTTTGCATTACTCGGGGATATCTCAAAAGGTAAATGGCTTTGTTTCAACATCCGGCACACGTGGATATCGACGCCGTCGGTTCCTATTGAAATAATTGTGGGGATTTGAGTGAGTAAAATTAATATCTGCCTGTCTTTCTTCTTCGTTCTTGGATTTATTGTTTTTAGGATTTCTTTAATGTCTAACTAACGAGGGTTAGGTTTCCTTTAGGTATTGTCGAATTTTAATAAGATCTTTTTTTAGTTACTTTCCTTTTGTTAATTTTAATATTATATTTTACAAGATTTGAACCCGTTTCTCCTTTCAATAGTGTATTAAGTTTTCAAGGCCAACTAAAATTATACACATTTTCTTACCACCAAGGTAAACTTTTCTAGACAGTTGTTACGATTTTTGCTTATATTGGAGCTTAAATTGTTACGACTGGTTGAGACTTGGCAGAGGTATCTGTTGCTCCCACCTCAGTGTCATTTACTAGTAGTAAAAAAAAAACCTACTTTTAAGCACACTCTAATCCTCATCCTCATAAGACAAGGTAGGCAGAGAGAGCTTAGTGTCAAAATCCTCCATTCTTCTCTTTTCAATTTGAGATGCTGCGTGGTGGAGCTCAACATTGCACTTTCACTTACCAGAACAAAGAAATTAATAGTTCCACATAGTTTTGATCGAACCCACAAGCATCGCGCCATGATGACCTACCTGTATTATATTCAAGCTTTATCAATAAAATAGGGCTCAGGCCGTAGACGCCCTGGGGCACAAACCTGCGACTGTAAACGCGACGAGTATAGGTTTGATTCCAACTCAGAGGGATGAAATATTTAATACTTTTATTTCCTGGCTCTGGTAACGTGGCAATGCGCGGCGTTGAGTTCCGCCACTGGACAAGCAATGCCTCTTGGTTTCTGTGAAAAGTGGGGAAAAGTCTAAATGGGAATAAAGTGTCTTAATATTAGTTTGCCAGGTCCACTGCCTATCCTGCGGGATACAGCGTAAAGCTTCTAAAAAATAATAATAAAATAAATGTAAAATTACACTCTTGAGTTAATGATAATAAACTCTACGTAACAATGATATTATATTTTAATAACAAACTGTGTAAAGTAAAGAGTACCCATCCATTTTTATATTGTGAACCATTATATCTATTATACACAATTCTTTATTTGTAAATATAAAGGGATAACTTATATGTATGTATCACACTGGTGTTTTCCATACACGTACAAACTTGAATTACTCTAATACTTAAAATTACTCTATTTATTATTAAAAAAAATAGTCGAATTGATAACCTCCTTTTCTTCTAGAAGTCGGTTAAAAGCGTCATGTCTTTGAATCTAAGTATCCTTTTCATAATATTATGTTTATAACAATCCATTACGATAAGTGAAAACATTAACATACGTTATAAGTAAGTAACGGTTGTACGAATGAGAAAGACAATGATAACACATTTTACTTAGTGGATTATCTTATTATATAGGAATCTTGCGAGGACGAATTCTAGGGAAGTAGTACTTACTATATAGTAGGTACCTAATATTTTGAAAGTAAAAATTCTCACACGTTAAAAAAAATTAAGACCCTAGTTTATCGAACTTCCTATGTAGTTAATTAAAATGTAATTTATGATCGTATCATATTATGTTTTATTGGACTCATTTACTTGACATATATTCTATTAAGTTATAAACCAAGAAAATATGTAAAGAGTACCTACCTTAAATTATAATTTAAGATGATCTAAATCTTGAAATGTCTAAATGTCGATCATCGATGATTTAAATGTCGTAATTTTTAAGGTAATCAATCCATAATAAAAAGATATATTAGAAAAAGAAGTTAGTAGATAGGCTTTTTACCCTTACGCTGTATCCCGTATTTAACACAAAGTAAGACACTCTCAAGACGAATCACGTCGAATAGAGTAACGCACCCCTCTGTATTGGTGCCAGACAGAGGAAATGACTAATACATTCTCCTGAATAGGACTCGAACCGACAGCCGTTGCGTTAACAGTACCCATGAGGCAGATCTAGCATTTTATATTTATTTTTTTCAACTTGCCAAAAATTTTCAAGTTCATCACACTTAAATGCATACAAATATGGCAAACAAAACAATACGTTTTATATCTAAAGTCAGTATTACAACGCCCGCGGAATTGTTGTATTATTATCGATCCTTATCTCGGACTCCATATATAATTCGACATGCATTATTTATGTTCTGAGGGGTTTCGTTTATTGAAATCACACGTACAAATAGTGAAGATTCTTATTTTATTATATCATAGAAATATAGGCTATATTTGTTCAGGAAGTAAGTCGATTTTCGT
>JAATLQ010009058.1:95948-160225 GCA_013421005.1 Heliconius erato x Heliconius himera | reverse complement strand
ATACAAATATGGCAAACAAAACAATACGTTTTATATCTAAAGTCAGTATTACAACGCCCGCGGAATTGTTGTATTATTATCGATCCTTATCTCGGACTCCATATATAATTCGACATGCATTATTTATGTTCTGAGGGGTTTCGTTTATTGAAATCACACGTACAAATAGTGAAGATTCTTATTTTATTATATCATAGAAATATAGGCTATATTTGTTCAGGAAGTAAGTCGATTTTCGTGTGGTAATATTTTTGTGTTAGCTTTATTTGCACGCTGTAAGCCCTCGTTTATATCAGGTAACAGATCTTCGAGCATTCGAGTAACGTACCCCAAAATGTTTGTTAGATTGTTGGATACGGGTATCTATTTGTAATTCATTAATTTGTTAAGATATTTGTTTTGTTTCATTATGATAGTTATAGAGAGAATTTTCTTATCTTGATACATAATCGTTTAATATTATTATTATTACAACATTTTGGCTTAAAAGTGAGGCCAATCGTGGCGCAGGGGTACAAAGTATGACTGTCTGGTTGTGGGTTCGATCCCCACTCGAGGAGATGAAATATTTACTTAAATTTATATTTCCATTTCTTCGCTCTGGTGTCGAGGCAAAGCGCGGCGTTGAGTTCTGCCACTCAACACGCAATGCCTCTAGAACTTGGCAGAAAATGGGGAAAGGAGTGTCTTAACACTAGCTTCCCTCTGCCTACCCTGCTGTGTGCGGGATACACCGTGAAGCTGATTTATTTATTTTTATTTACAAATTCTAATTCTAATTTGGTTAGCATCTAACGTCTATCTTACCACTAGATAGAGTATGGCGTTAGGTTCCGTCTACACACAATATTATATATATAGATAATCGAGTGAATTTACACTAAGTTATTTTACAATATTTTAAATTTGACCCCTTTCCTATAACCAATTTAGTTTATTACTTTTAAGTGTGTTACAAACTGTTGTTTTAAATTAAATAATCTCTTATTTTATTCAGCTTTCCAGCTGTATGCATGAAGTAGGGTGTGCTCCCTCTGTAAAGACACTCCGCCCCCTAATTTTTGCCCATTTCTGGAGGCATTGCGTGTTGAGTGACTGAACGCAACGCCGCGCTTTGTCTCGACACCAAAGCGAAGAAATGAAAATGTTAAATATTTCATTTCCTCTGTTAAACAATAAAAAAATTGCTATACTCTGTATCACGCATGAAGCAGGATAGACAGAGCAGATCTAGTGGCTAGTATTAAGACACTCCGTATCTCACGCATCACCTAATTTTTGACACATTGTGTGTTAAGTGGCAGAAATCAACGTCAAGCATCGTGGCCTTACCACAGCGAATATATAAAGGGAAAATCGAACCCACAACCATCTCGTATACAGTGAAAGATACCCCAGTATTTCTTTAGATACATAATAATTATGACAGGCATTTAGGAAAAAGGAAAAAACATTTTTTACCAAGCCAGTCACAATCAATCAGATGCTATACTTACATATACAAAAAGCTAAAATGATATACTTTTTTTACGTTTTTCGAAATGATTACCTTTTTTGCGGCTTGAATCAGCAGTAGAATAAGCCGAATATTAAGACACTCAGTTCCTAATTATCCGAAACTTTGTGTATAGACTGAAGAAAGAACAAAGAAAGGAATCGATCCTACAACCGACACTACCAACATACGACGCTATCCCATTGCGCTATGGTAGCTTTAATCATAATTTAAAACCTATATAACCTAATAAAACCCAACTATAAAGCTGTTTGAACGTGGAAAAGAATACATTTTCTTTCATGCCCAGTAAGGTTCTAATAGCTCGCTTCAAACTAGAGATTTAGTTTCAGATAAGAGCTCGGATAAAGGAGGAATTCCTAACTACGCTATAAATATGTGATTACATCCTGCTAGCATCTTTTGGTTAAGACTTCACTATTTCCAAGCTGGTCTTTTTGAATTTAGTGTTAAATAGATATTGGATTTTTATTTCTATTGATGGATACTGAAACTAATAATTTCGGTCTTTTTAAAGTTCAATATCGGTTTAATTTTAGTAGTTCGTTATAATGTAGAGTATCTATTTTTAAGTATGGGACTTATTTTTGCAGTGTTCTTTTAAGTCAGTTAGTTAGTTGTTAAATGCTTTTGGAAAAAACTAATTCTATTAAGCGAGTTTTGATTGGGCGTTTAAAGGCGTTTTTATTAAAAAAAATAATCATTACGTAGAGTTATTTTTTTATCTATATTTCTATTCTTATCTGTGTCCTTTGTAATAGGGTAGGCAGAGGGAAACTGTTGTAAAGTCACTCCGTTCCCTACTTTTCCTAACTGCGCTATAAGCATGTAATTATATAATATAATAAGAGACCAGGTCTATATTTGGTTATATATTTTGCAGCCTCACCATCTATTGGGCCGGTTCTTTAGAACTTTTTTTTCGTATTCAATTTTTACAAAGAGTATTTTTTATGTATTACTTAACTTCTAATTTTGTTTTTCTCTCTTTATAGCAGGCAGCGAGAGCCTCGTATTAAGACACTCCGTTATCATTAACCGCCAAATTTTCCGATATATTGTTGAAGGCGGAACTCAACGCTGCGCCTTAACATTAGAGCCAAGACTTCATTGTAAGCCAATAAAACATTATCCATAATTAAACATTTTAAATACAAAAATAATTGAATCAACAAATTAAACAACATTTAAGCTACGTATTATTGTTTTGTTCTGAGAATTCTTCAAAAAGTCATTGTTATAGAAACTTTTTCCAATACAACGACACCGATGTAAACATTTGTTTTTAATTTAACTTCGCGAAGAGCTCACGAGGTATAATGAATTGGTATTTGTGTACGGGACGAAGTTGATTTCGTATATTGTAGGCGTAATGCTTACTTGAGAAATGAATATTATTATATTATATAGTTCTTAGATATTTTTTTTATTATTGAGGCCAGTCGTGGCGCAGCGGCACGAAGTGTGACTGTAAAACCGACTGGTTGTGGGTTCGATCCCCATTCGAGGAGATGAAATATTTGCTTAAATTTATATTTCCATTTCTTCGCTCTGGTGTCGAGGCTAAGCGCGGCGTTGAGTTCTGGCACTCAACACGCAATGCCTCCAGAATTCGGCAGAAAGTGGGGAACGGAGTGTCATAACACTAGATTCTCTCTGTCTACCCTTCTGTGTGCGGGATACAGCGTGAAGCTGATTTTATTATATTATTTGACACACTATAGATCTTTATTGTATAAGAGGCATAATTTTTACAATTTTAAATATAAATTGTTATATAAAATACATTTAAAATATAAAATATGTATACATTAGCTTTACGCTGCATATGTATATGTAGATAAAGAGAACCTAATGTTAAGACACTACGTTTCCCGTTTTCTATCCAATTATCAAGACATTAAGGAGCGAACTAAACACCGCGCTATGATTATTAAATAAATAAAAATAAATAAATCAGCTTCACGCTGTATCCCGCACACAGCAGGGTAGGCAGAGGGAACCTAGTGTTAAGACACTCCGTTTTCCATTTTCTGCCGAGTACTGGAGGCATTCCGTGTTAAATGGCAGAACTCAACGTCGCACTTTGCTCGAGACCAGAGCGAAGAAATGGAAATATAAATTTAGATAAATATTTTATCTCCTCGAGTGGGGATCGAACCCATTCAGTTTTACAGTCACACTTTGGGCCCCTGCGCCACGACTGGCTTCACTTTTGCTTAGTATTATTAATATTATTTTTTATTTTTTGCAAAATATTACATTAAAAGTAATAAACGTGAAAAACTTAAAAGTATAATAACACGAGCTGCAATACGAAACAAAGTTTCAAGTAGACTACGTACCCGCTCAGTTCTCTGGGAATTTTAGTATCTTCACTGAATTCGTCGTCACTTACCATACTTTCCATATAATGCATTCAAGTAACTTTGTAAGTCTTTATGCAAGTTTTGTAAACGATGGTAGACGTGTATTACGTTTACTACTGCATTGTTCTTAGTTTACTCTGTAGCTTAATTGGTTTTCGAGGTAGAGAAATCTTAGTGCTAGGACACTCCGTTTCCCACGCATCACCCATTGCTTAGACACAGCAGACGAGTAAATAAAAATAATTCTCTTCTAAATGTGCATATAAAATTGTTTCTGTTCTCTATGTAATGTATATCCACACGTGACAGTGAATGGAAGACCCACCTGAAAGGATCCACTATATTAATTCTCATACCAAAATTTAGTCTCCAAATAGGCATAAAAAGTATAAATTGTGCCATCGTTCCACATTTACCAATATTCTGAAAATCAGAGTAAATTGAGGCTGGCTTCGCGACTTGTCTCGGCGCAGGGGCAAAATCGTGAGACTGTAAACGCGACGGGTTGTGGGTTCGATTTCCACTTGAGGAAATAAAATATTTAACATTTTTATGGAAGGAATATTTTTCATTAAAGGGAACTAACTGTAAATAAATTTTTATTTCCACGTTCTGTCGCAATATTGACTTCTACAAGTTTCAAATTAAAACTCAAGACCGATCACTACGCGATACTAAGATAAGAGAGCAGTAACAGTCGTAATGGGAGGTTGAACTTCGAAAACCCAATTAAAGGTACTAGAGGAAGGAGGGAGGACACCTCGAAGGGCATGCATGAAGAGGTTTGCTCTTCATTCTCTCTGATTACCCCGCTAGGGTTACAGCGCGAAGCAAAGAAGAAGAAGAATATATTAAGACGTTTCAACAAATTTTGGCAATTGTAAAAAACACGTAAAGAAAGTAGAAACTGAAATAAAGCTTACTAACAAATCTGCTGAAAAATAACTAAAATTTTATCTCACCTAAAAGACTATTAAGCTAAAAAAAAGGGCTATTATTACCTATAGACTTTTTTCTTTGGTAATGAAAGAAATCATATTTCCAATTATATTGGATTTTTATAAATATAACAGCTTATATTTAGCTAAGGTTTTTATATTAGAAAATTGAAATATTTTTAATTATTATTTTGAAAGAGCCGTGGTTGAAAATTCTTCAGAATTAAGCCTTTGTAGGTAAACTTGGAGTCAATAATGTCTAACAAAAAATGCAAAAAAAAGCGTGCCTTATATAAAACATTTAAATCACTTTATTGTTCAAATAAAATATTTAAAAAAATCTTCTTAAGAGGCTTCTAAGATTTTGAATTCGTCAATAGAAAAAAATTGAAAATTTTAGAATATTTTGAAATCTTCTTTATGTATGATAGATAATACATGGTTTAATAGAAAATTTTGAACATAAAAAATTATATTGAACTGGGATACTTACATTTAACATTAATATTAAATCGTTATCGTCGAATATGATTTCTTTTTTATTTACTTTGCTTAACAAAATCACTTTTATAGTTTTGGCAATAATCTCCTCTGTTTTAACTGTATAACGCTTTTAGTAATTAATTAGCTACGAGTAAAACTGTCTATGAGTAAGACTGTATAACTAGTCAAGAGAGACATCCTGTATGTATATAAAAAAATGTGTGTGTTTGTGTTAAGCTAATTGATGTTTTTTTCTTTTAAATAAATGTTTTTTTCATTATATATAAGTTACTTTATTTTTTTTATCAGCTTCACGCTGTATACAGCAGAGTAGGCAGAGGGAACCTATTGTTTAGTTAAACTCCATTCCCCACTTTCTGCCGAATTCTGGATGCATTGCGTGTCAAGTGGCAGAACTCAACGCCGCGCTTAACCTCGACACCAGAGCGAAGAAATGGAAATATAAATTTAAGTAAATATTTCATCTCCTTGAGTGGGAATCGAACCCACAACCAGTAGGTCTTACAGACACACCTCGTGCCACTGCGCCACGACTGGCCTCAAGTTACTTTATAATATATTTAAAATTAATTGGTTAAGTGCGATTTACGGAAATAATAAGTCGTTTCGTATCAAATTATAGCTATTTTATTATTATACATTTGTATTTAATGAAAATAATATCATCAACTTATTTTTTTCATAGTATTTCAACATAAATCCGGTCAAAGTACTATTATTATTTGTATATTATTTGTAGTTGTAATTGAACCAACAATTTGTGAACAATGACGTTGATTGACATCAGCCACTATTTTATCAATAGAATCTATTGAAACTGAAAATTAGTTGTATCAATTATAAATTCAAAGCCCAGATTCTAGTAATAATAATTGTTTTTAACTTAAAAACTTCAGTTGTGTCATCCATTCGTTAAAAAAGTAAACCAATGTAGATGCTCTATAATATAAAGTAACAGAAAATGTGACGTTTTTTTTCTTTAATACTGCTATGTAACTTCTTCCATACGTTGACACAGAAGTTCTACTTATATATTTATAATATTATATTTAAAATAACGGTAATATGTCGGCCTATCTAGACAACGTGCGGCGTTTGGTTGCCTTACCAAATATGCAATATCTTTAAAGGAAGTGCATTGCATAAATTTTTATTGTATGTTTCCATTTCTACTAAATATTGCCTTAATTTTTTTTAGCTTCACGCTGTACCCCGTACACAGAGGGAACCTAGTGTTAAGACACTCCGTTTCACATTTTCCACCGAGTTCTGGAGACATTGCGTGTTGAGTAGCAAAATTCAACGCCACGATTTGCCTCGACACCGGAGAGAAGCAATGAATATATAATTTTAAATAAATATCTCATTTCCTCAAGCGGGGATCGAATTTACAACAAGTTGCGTTTACAGGCAAACTTTGTGCCCCTGCGCCACGACTGGCACTGCTTTATTTTTTTTAATATAATTTATTTTAAAAATATGTTATAATAATTATACATGTACGTATTTTATATACGTAGTTAATAAGTTACGCTACCGCTACATATATAAAATAGGTAGTAATAAGTTTTATATTTAAAATAAGGCCTTCGCAGTGCAGTGGAACTGTGAACACGACGATACAGTGTTTGATTCTCACTCAACAAACGAAAGTTCCCTCTCCGTACCCTGCTACGGGCGCGGGAAAGAACGTGAAGCTGCTTTTGCTAAAAAAAATCCATTTACAAAAGTAACATTAGACAGGACTTCCTTTGACAATTTAGGATAAAATGCTGTTCACACCTTATCTTATTTACCTGAATATTGGTGGTCTTTGTAAAGCATGCTCCTTTATGATGTCAGCCGACGTCATTACGGTCATGACAGATTGTCGCTTTCTATATTAGGTCTGTGCAACAAATTGGCTAGAATATAAAATTGGATTTTTTTTAATGAAATAATTGATTAATAAAAATGATAAGGATTTTATTATTTATTTGATGGTTATAAAATATTTGTTAACTTAAATATAGCCAATAACATTCTTCACGTATTTTCCCCAAAAACATCCCGTAAACTATGCAAAGTTATTTTATTGCCCCGATTGGTAATCGAACCATCAACCGTCGCACATTAACTGCAATAGAATACTTGTATCAGCTGATCAAACATTTTTTATAAATGCATTTTTACTTAAATAAGCTTATATCGGTGGGCTAACATAAGCAAGGTATGTTGGTTTGTTGCGGCCGTCGTGGTGCAGACAGCATCCGATACAATAGTTGTGGATTCGAGTTTCAATCGAGAAAGTGTAAAAATCTGTAGAATTCGGCAGAAAGTGGAAAACAGAAGTACCTTAATGGACACGGAGTGTCTTAACACTAGGTTCCCAGGTTCCCTCTGCTTTCCCTGCGATATGCAGAATACGATGTGAAACTAACGTTAGCCAGCTATATAATACTATTGAGACCATCATGGCGCAGTGGGACAGCGTCCGACTATAAACGCGATGAATGTGAATTCGATTCTCACTCGAGGGAATGATTTTATTCATTTTCATTTTCTCGCTATGATACATAAGGTTATGTATCGCCACTAAAACTCACAATGTCTCGAGACATGGGGAGTAGAAGCACTAGGTTACCTTTGACTGATAAGACTCGACACTGATATAGGTAGGTATATTTTCATACTTTGAACACGTACAAACGGTTTGCTAACAAATATTTTTTATAAATTCGCTTTATATTTTGCTGTATTGTATTTATTATAGTATAAACTTTAAATTCAAATAATACTTCATTAGTTCAATTTTAGGAAACAGTAAATGAAATTCAGCAAAATTTTAAATTTTATTCATACATTTTGCTTTTAGACATTATTAGGTTACTTTGATAATTAATACTTATTTAGAAAACGTATAAAAATTACTAAGTGTGGAATAACACTTTGAAAAGATTAAAAATACTTTGATGATTTCTGTTTTATTACGAATATTTCATTTTAGTAATTGATTTTAAATAAATATGTGTATTTTTTTTTCCAGACCAGGAAGCTATTACTACAATGAGCATGTGCAACACAATTTTGGACAGTGAATTATTTTCATATCCTTGCTCTGGTGTCGAGGCAAAGCGTGGCGTTGAGTTCCTTCACTCAATACACAATGCCTAAAGAATTCGGTGGAAATTGGGAAATAGAGTGTCAAAGTGAACACTAAGTTTCCGCAAATTTAAATAAATATTTAATTTCCTCAAATGGGGATCGAACCCACAACCAGTCGCCAATCGTGGCGCAGGGGCACACCTTGCGTCACGACTGGCCTCATAAATAATTATATCAAAATCATCTAAATAAAACTACTTAAATATCTTTAAAATATAGAAAATTAAATTAATTAAATATATTTCACAATTTTACGTTCAGTTCGCGAGTACGCAGCCAGATGCGCCGAATGTTTCAACCGTTTCCCCTCAGTCATTCGACGGTACGCGTCGAGTACGGGCGTGTGTACGTCACTAGCGACGTCAAAAACTCCGTTCACGTGGAATGAATGTATAGTTCTTTTTATTTCAAACTATATAGATACATATATAAATAAATTGTTTTTAGTGTAGTGATGTGCTCCGTGCTTGTGAGCGAGTGAACTGTGTTTTTTTATTTGGAAATACTTTTTAATGGTTTTTACTTTTTAATCTGGATTCCTAAGTCGAGGTATGTTTTCGTTCTCCTTATTTGTATTATATTTTATTGAGAATTGAATTTCAAGGTTGTTTGTGATTGTGTCGTCTTTATCGCATAACGTACTAACGATATTAATGTAGAAAAATGTTTCGTAAATAAACCTTGAGGCATAAAATCTGCTGCACTATACAATAGAGTAACTTTAGTTCTATTCATACATTAGTATAACCAAAGAGACTGATTTATAAACATATTATATTGATAAAATTAACACAAAATAAACACACGCAAATTGAAGAGGTTTCTAAATGAAATGACACTGCTAATAAAATTGTATATTAATAGAATTGATGTAAACAGTCTTTTTAACCTAATCTCTTAACCTTGAAGTCGGTGATTCACGCTTACCTAAGTCTTGAACAACGCAAAGTAAACATTCATAGTAATAATTATGAATTGCATGAGACATATATACCTATTAGCAGATTATATAGTCATTCGAGATTATTCTAAAGCTTCTCAATAGACATGCTACATTACTAGTAATCAAAATAAATATTACAGTATTTTGTTCCTTTAAAAACCATTTTTTGACAAAATAGCTCAAAATATTCTAAAGTATAAAAAGACGAAAATCTTTACAATATTGTTTTTTTTATTATTACAAATAACTAGTAATAAAAAAAACACGTGTACGTATTATGTAAATATATTTTTGTATGTTATATGATATTTCGATAACAATAAACTTCTTAACTTCATCTGTGCAAATTCGATTATTTTCAAGAATCGGCGGAAAGTGAGGAACGGGAGTGTGTTAATGGTGACGGAGTGTCTTAACACTAGGTTCCCATGTTCCCTCTGCCTACCCTGCGGGATACAATCGTGAATAGCTTCACGATTGTATCCCGTAAAAACAATGAAATAAATGTAAAAAATCATATATTTTTATTAACTTAAAAATCTGATAACGTAAATATAATTAAATTAATATATATCAAGTAAATATAATTTATCATAAGAAACCCAGCCTGTATAACCTAAATTATGAATAAGACATTTCGTATACGAAATATTCATTACTTATTTTGCTGGCACTTTATTAGGTTTTCTTTGCGTCTTATTTGTACGATTCAATACCAGTCAAAAGTATTTAGACATTTTGTTGTTTTTCATTTCAAAACTATTTATAACTATTTATAGCTTTAGTTTGTGGAAATAACTAACAATTAATATAAAAAAAATGTTAAATAAAAAAGAAAGTATATAATTGAGGACATGATGACCTAATGGGAAAAGGGAGTGACTGTAAACGCGATGGTTGTGGGTTCGATTCTCACTTGGTAAAATAACATATTTAATATTTTAATTTCTCGCTCTGGTAATGAGGCAAAGTGCGACGTTGACTTCCGCCACGTTGACACGCAATGCCTTATATTTCGGAGGAAAAATGGGAACGGAAGTGTTTTAATGGGAACATAATGTGCCACAGAGTACCTCTGCCTATCCTAGCTACAAATATAATAATAATATAAAACATGGGACTATGAGCCATGGTCCATAGTAAGTGCTCAAGGTATCTCTGACCGCAGGCACAGTGGTTTACATCGACACGATTAACATGATATCATGATACCCTATAGGCTTTATTATAATAGTATAGTACACCATTTTTTTTATTTGAACCAGCAGTTCCTCAGATTGGCGCGTTCAACCAAACAAACACTAGCTTTATAATATTAGTAAGCAATTAAAGAAGTATAGAAATCATCACTAGATCAATTTAAATAAAATAGAAAGCTAGGAACAAATGATAAAATCCAAATCAAATAATACTTTTAATTTAAAATGTTAATCTTAAACATTCGATCGTTACACTTTTTTAATGTCTAATTTCCCTCGACCCACTAAAATCTCGAATGAATGGAAACATGGCTTTCACAAAACCAATCTTTGATTCATCGCCCGATCTGAACAATGCGATGCACAAAATTATAACAAACCATTCACGAACTACTTCTTTTGAAGGTCAATTAAATGACCGAATGAACTGATAAATACTGAAACTAGGTTAATAATTGGAAAACGTTTTAGGTTTATTTTTAAAGTTTTTTTTTTGCTTAGCTTTTATAATTATTTTTTGGGAAGTTAATTAAGAAATGTAATATGAAAGAGTCGTTGATGTTATAAATATAAATGTAGCTGTACCCTTTCCTATAAATATGACGTCTTATTCATAAAATACTTCTAAATAATTTATTTGTTACTAGTGAGGGCGCGCGGCTTCGCCCGCTTATTTGGACACTTAGGGGTGAATTCTAAAAAAACCACGAAACACGTGTTCAATAAAATATTTGTAACAGTCAGAATTAATTTTTTTATAAAAATCGGTGGTGATTTAAAGATTTTTCCATACAAACTTTCAACCCCTTATTTGCACCCTTAGGGAGTGAATTCTAAAAAACCATGAAACAGGTGTTCAATGAAATGTTTTTAAGTGTCTGAATTTCAAATTTTATAAAAATCGGTGCCGATTTAAAAAAAAATCCATACAAACTTTCAACCCCTATTTCATCCCTTTAGGGTTAAAATTTTTCAAATTCCCTTCTTAGTGGATGTCCAGAATATGAAAATAAACATCTGCCCAAGTTTCACGTTTCTACCATCAGCGGTTACGGCTCTGCGTGCGTCTTACCTCAGTCAGTCAGCACAAGTCCTTTTATATATATAGATTATGTTTTTTAAACTAATAACATTTTAATTACTGTTTATTCACAATCTCACAGAAGCTAATATAAGCTCGATATTATACTTTTTGGACAATTTATATTGGGGAGCAGGCGTACTGTGTGTAGGCGATTGTAAGCGCGACGGAGGAATGGGAATATTTATTGTTTTCTTTTTCTAGCTTTTGTAACAAAATAAGCGCGGCGTTGAGTTCCGCCACTCAATACGCAAAGCCTCGAGAATTTGGTGGAAAGTTGGGAACGGTGTGTCTTATATGTATGGGTCATGGCATATGGCAGGTCCGCCTTGACTATTCTGCGATAGGCGAGATAGAACGTGAATCTAAAAAAAACAATTTATTATATATTTTTAACACACATTCCAATTATGTATTTCAAACAAAAAATATAATAAAAATGTTTTTGCAATTCTAGTCCCTAACAAGATAACGGTCATTCGGTCAATAAAGAACGGAACGAATGAAATAAATAAATATAATACGCATTCGTTCTTTTCGTTACTTGATTATTTTGGCACAACTCCAGTGGTTTGTGGGCACCAATTGTAATTTGACTTGGAATATTTTGACGTATCGCGTGTTTTATTCAGCTTACGTATACAGTGACTGGGTCTTGGCTAGAAACATTGTTATTATAATTTGGCGATGTTAAAATAGTTATTGTATTATATTTTTAATGTAGCTGAAGTCGTTACGGCGCAGAGGAACAACGCTTGGCTGTAACGCGACGGGTGTGGGTTCCCCAATCATGACTTACGTGACTTATGTCCCCTAGATAGGGTAGAAAGCCTCTCCGGTACCCTTAGGACAGTCACGTTTCTTTTTTCCGTTGTGGTGTCCCCGCTCATGTTTATATTTTTTTCTTCGCTATAGTACACAAAGCGCTGCGTTAAGTTCAGCCCCTTAACACATAATGTCTTAATTTTGGGCGGAAATTCGGCAACGCAGTGTCTTGATATTAGCGCGAAACTTAAAAGAAAAGTAAATTTGAAACAGCGATATCAAAAATAACTTTAACACCTAATAAGAGTAATATAATAAACTTATAGAGATGCTGACAATTATAAACAATCTCAAATTCTACGTATACAGCAATTGTAAGCGTTTCTTAGAACCCAACAAATTAAAGCAACCTATATATTTAAATATTTAACGTCATATTTAAATGTAATATGATATCGACCAACATTTTAATATATTTAACATTTTTAAAGTGTTATTTCATACTAGGGATATAAAGAAAAATTCCCTGCAGAAATGTTAACAACATAAATGAGTTGTAACAAACTTTGTAACGATAGTTGTGAATAAGTACTCGGCGACACGAGATATTTTCTAGCTTCGGCAAGACAAAACGCGGTGTTGAGATCCGCCATTCAACTCCCCCTCTCTACAATCAACGACCCGAATTCGGGCGGAAAGTACAGAAAGATCTTGAGTTCTTATCATTTATATTAATTTGTTTTTGTCTAAAACGCTGTGTGGAAAAAAAGCGTTCTTTTTTTATTAAAATAATATGAAGCTAGTCGTGGCGCAGGACACAAGCGTGGGTTTGAAAACGCCACAGGTTGTGTGTTCGATTACCATTGGAGTAAATGCTCTAGCGAGATAACAAGGCAAGGCAACACACAATGTCTTCAGAATATGGGGAAAGTGAGAAACGGAAATATTACTAGGTTCCCAAATTCCCTCTGCCAACACTTATGTGCGGCAAATAAAAAAAAAATAACATAAAAGTATTTTTAATTCTGAGCACGTGTCTAAATTTAAAACTGTTTACAATATTTTTTAAAATGCAGTATACGGCTTCTTTGCGTTAGCCGAGAGCAATTTCAATTTTAAAAAACTTATACAAGGTCAACTTACGTAAATAAAGTTGGAAGTAAATCTGACTAGTCCTTTAAAAAGACTTGTAGAGAAATGTAAAGACTACTAGATAAATAATATATTTTAAATATATCTAAGTACTTCAATTTCATTTTAAGAATTTGAAAATACCTTACTTATATATACTTTTAAATTACTGTTTTTTTTTACTTCATTAGTAGATGGAACCCAATTTCGGACGAGTCTCTGACGAATCATTCTACCGAGTGGGAATCAAACCCACAATGATCATTTTTACAGTTGGACTGCGTCACGACGGCCTTAATTAAAGTAGAATATAATATAGGTATATTATATACCTAATATGAAGAACCTACATACCCTTAGTCTATCCATAGGCCCTTTCGGCCATAATGTCTAACAACTTTGCGGAAAATCAAATGTTGTCTTTACGTTAGTTTAGGCCAGGCGGCGGCTGATAAATGACTATTCGAACTAATCGTATTAGATGCTGGAATAAATGAATTAAGGTTGTATTTAACATATTGCTCCATTCATGAATGTAGGAATGGTAGAATTATATTTCTTTAGCAATTTGTCTATTACAATTGGAATAGACAAAGCAAATAATACAATTGAAATAGCAACGCGCGGCGTTAAGTTACGCCAATCACAATGCAATGCCCCAAAATTTAGAAAAAAACTGCAAAACATAATGTCCTAACATTAGGACTCCTATGCCTACGTTTCTCTGCGTATAATAAGTGGCGGAACTAAACGCCGATTATCGATAACACGTTTAAATACACATGTAGGTATTATTAGATCTTTATTTAGTACTCTCGTTATCTCTGACGTCGGTTAATTGATATGTTGCATAATTATAGTTTAAGGGTCGAGCAATTTGTTCCCGATACACGAAACGACCGTTACTTAATCTTTATTACAATGTTTACTATCATTTATTCAAGAACTTAGGTATCCTTATTTGCGGCTTACATATCTACGCCTTGTTATTTCTATGTATGGAAACGTATGTTATATATAGGCTTTAAATTGAGTAAGTAGCTTCTTTTTCTTTAGGCCGTTGTGACACGTCACTATGTTTCACTTTTCTGTTTCTCTTCTTTAGTCTATTTGGTTATATTGCGCATTTATTGCTTATATCTAACCATTGCGGTAAAGCTGTTGAAAACCAACTAAATTTAATAGAAATAAAACATAATTAAATTAATACACGACATTTGAAAGTTCCAATCCTACTCGGGGTTATATTTAAGTTTTAAATACGCTTTATCCTAATTTAAAATTATTTTGAAAAGCAAAATCCTAACATACTATTCATAGTCTGACGCTGTTCCATGACGCCACCACGGCCTTAATAACATTTTTCCATAAGTGTCATATTTTTTATAGTTATATATACATAAATCTCATTTATGATTGAAAGATAAAAGGGATATACAGGTATATGCATATTTTTTTAATTAAAATAATAAGAACCATTTACTTACAACTTTTAGTTACTTTTTCTTGTAATATATTTGTTATTTGAAAGATATTTACAAATAATACTCTTACTAAAGATTTAGAAACAGCAGCTTCACTTTTCTCGCAAGGTAGACAGAGAAAATTTAGAGTTAAGACATTCCATTCTATACTTCCCACGTACACGCAATATTGCATGCTTAGTGGCGGAACTCCACGTCGCGTTTTGTCTACTATTTAAATACAAAAAATTCCCCGAGTGGAAATCGAACCCGTAACCATCGTCTTTACAGTTTTCTAAATATTTTTTGTGTTATACTATTATACATTTATATAAATTTTGTTGAATATTATACGTATTATATTTATTATTGTAAAAAATAGGTCGTTTCTGTATCCGTCAGTTGTACAGTTTAACGCTTCACCAGAGACTCACGGGGCTTACTTTTTATACAGATCTAACAGGTAGTTTTGGAATGGAAACATTTCAATTTGTAATCTTTGAATCACGTTGTATGATCTGGAAAAAATCTATTTACTTTCTCTTTCTTTCTATCAGTTCACTTAGTATTACAAAATTATAAATAACAATTTATACTTTAATTATTTACATTTTCCCACATATGTAGGCAGAGGGAACTTAATGTTAAGACATTTCGGTTCACATTAAGTCACTTCCGTTCGCCACTTTCCGCTGACTTCAGGAGGCATTGTGTGTTGAGTGGTGTAACTCAACACCGCGCTTTACCTCGTTCCCAAAGCGACTATATTAATCAAATATTTAATTTTCGCGAGTGGGAATTGAACCCACAAATTTACAGTCGCACGCTTGTGTTCCTGCGCCACGACCTCTATCAAACTAGCTAAGAACATATGTCACAAAAAATATAACAAATATAGGGGAAGCTATATTAAATGCATTTACTAACGTTATCTTTATACAATTCTGCATTATCTTTATATATTCCCAGACAACCCTACAGAATATAACTCTACGATGCAGCCGCACATTGCACAATTCAGCATTTTATACCCAGATATATGATTTATTATTTCATACTTAGTTCAAATTCTTCTTAATTCAAATTAGTTCCAATGCCTCCAGAATCAGCGGAAAGTAAGGAACGAAGTCTCTTAACACTAGGTTCCCTCTGCCTGTTGTGTGCGGGATACAGCGTGAACCAGGTTTATTTATTTTTAATTTCAAATTAGTTCGCATTCAATTATTAAAGCGACAATATTATCATTTTGGTGTATTTTTTGTTATTCTTCATTTTATCAGTAAATAGTTTATTAAGTTATAATTACAACAGATGCGGTAACCATAAACACAACTTCATTAAAACGAATTATTTCATCAATTATTTCATAACTAATATCCACAATATAAACTCATATTCAAGATCATAACTTATGAAATTTACAGCTCAATTAAGCATTTTATAATAAAATAACTAACGCTATTAACGTTACCTATAACTAAGAACATATATCATTATATATATACATACCTAATAAAAAGAGTCATAAAAATCAGTTTAAACCAGAATTCAAAGTTCCACTTTAATGTTTTAACTTAATAGTGTTTTACTTAGCTCGCTTATCGATCGAGATGTAAGTAGCCGTCTGGCGGCAGGTGTTTTTAGAAAACTGGTAAAAAATATTAAGAGAAAAAATCTGAGGGCGTCGTGGCGCAGTGGCACAAGCGTGTGATTATAATCGCGGGGGTTATGGATTTGAATACCACTCGGGGGAAATATTGATTTAATATTCGCACTGGTAAGAGAGTAAAAAGCGACGTTGAAATCCAGCAGTCAACACTTAACACTTCGGTTATTTCGTAGAAAATGGAGTAATTGGAGAAAAAGCTCGCTAATCAATACAACAAGTAACCGTCTGGCAGCAGGTGTTTTTCGAAAGAACTGGTAAAAAATATATGAAAAAAAAACGTAGAGCAAACAAACTGAAGTGATCATGACTTTCCAATGTATTTTTTACGAGGCCTTTTCTGTTCCCACAAACACGTGCTACCGGTTAAGTAAACATTGACGCAACGTATATACTTAAATGTCACGGATCATTATTTATTACCAAATTCAATGATCAAATAATGATTGGAACTATCGTCAATTGGTTTTATAGAAGATACTGGTTGTGGGTATAGAAGAATTGAAAAAAATTATTAAGAATATTTTAACTCTTTAAATCGTACGGTTGAATCGAACGCGGCGTTAAATTACGCCACCTGATGATCTCTTATTATAGTCAGAGAGTGCAGAACGAGGTAACATAATATCAATATTACTTTCCAAGTTAAGATAACAAAAATATATATTTTAACATTATAGTAAAGAACAGTTAATAGCAGTTACGAAAAAGAAAATATCCTTGTTATATCCATAACCGTTTAAAGTAACGCATAGTTTGTATAAATTGTTATTTTTAACGGTTCATTTGGCCGTACGCTACAGCCACACGTAATGGCCGACCTACAGCTGTCATAGAGCTGTCGGATATAAATTTTAAATAAACATTTCAATTTTTATTAGGATTATGACAGAAACGTTGTTTGGACAATGATAAAAACGTATTAGTTAATATTTCATTAGTAGTTTTCGAATGTTAATTATTTTATATTAGGTAGTTCTTGTCTTTTAGTTTTACATATTTTTTTTTTTGTCTCTTGTAAACCTTTAATATTAATTTTGAAAATAAAGTCAGTGGTCGTGATACTTCCAGGAATCCACTCACGGCGCAGGGGCACAAGCGTGTGACTATAAACCCGACAAGTTATGGGTTCGATTCCCACTCGTAAAAATTAAATATTCAATATTTTAATTTCTTCGTTCTGGCGTCGAGGCAGAGCGCGGTGTTGAGTTTGGCTATTCAACAAAAAGATTTCAGATTTCAGCAGAAAGTAGGGAACAGAGTGTCTTAACACTAAACTCCATCTGCATACCTTGCTAAATACAGATACAGCACGAATGTAAAAAAAATGTACTTTATGTATATTGGTTACTCAGGTCGGCTATTGAGCACGCATTTCTGCAAAATAACTGATGCCTAATATACTATTTTCTTTCTGAAAATTATTTACTTCACGTGTCACAACTGCTTAGTTAATTTTAATTTAAAAATATATTTATTATAATAGATTTGTCCGTTACCGAGTTATAATAGACAGCGAAACTGCGGCGTAGATCGCTGAAGCTGTCCAAGTGGAAGCTACATGGGGAGTATTGAGGAGATTTTACAACAGTTTTATAGTTCCCATAAACGAAATTGCAAGTCTAGTTTTTTTTCTTTTACGCTGTATTTTGCACACAGCAGGGTAGGCAGAGAGAACTTAGTGTTAAAACACTCTGTTCTCTATTTCCCACCGAATTCTATAATAGCTCGCGTGTTGAGTGGCGGAACGCAACGCCGCTTTGCGTTTTTATAGTTTACTGAATTCTATTTAATTAAAATTAAATTGTTCACATTTATACACCATAAACGACATGTTAATATTGTAGCAGATGGTATGTAAACGTACTACTTTTTAAACGCCTCGTGAATGAATTTAATTAAATAGACACTGTTAAACGAAGGCACGCCATGTTACTGTTAGGGGAGGAAAACGAGAGTCATCCTTCAATTTGTACGTTTTAGTTAAAATTAATGAATACGGCATGTCGTAGGTTCAATTCTTGCTTGAAAATGTTTCTTTATATTATTCACAGAGCGTAGAAATGGAAATATAAATATTTAAGTAAATATTTCATCTCCTCGAGTGGCGATCGAACCCACAACCAGTCGATTTTACAGTCACGCTTTGTGCCAATGCGCCACGACTGGCCACTGGAAAAACTATATTGTCAATACAAAATCTCTAAAAACCGCGGGTTAAATTTCTTATACATTTTCATCTAATAGAAGAATATCGCGTCCACTCTTTACTCCGCTACCCCCACCTTTACAACGAAAACCCCCTATTCACCTATAATACAGGAAATTAAGATTCATAAATCAACCATACAATTTAATATAAGAATAATTTGCGTTTCATTATACACGTAGAGACATAAAAGGTTAAACTTACACCATTACTTCTAAGAAATGAACTCTGTTTTGTTAAATGATTAATGCTCACCTAATAATGAGTAACGGAGTCGTCAAAAGTCCCACTTCGATAATTAGCTTAAGCCATAGAATTTTACAATGGATTTTAAATTCTATTACGCAGGTACAAGGTTCAAATTTCTAAATTTTTGCGTTAAGTCTATAATTTTCGTTGATCGCAACGCACCTGCAGCGACTATTCAATGCTGTGTTGTTGTCTCTTTCTAATTTGGTTGGTGTGAAAGAGGTAGATGTATGTACGGTGTTTGTAGGTGCTAATATTTCTAAGAATCTGTGCAGGCACAGCAGTTATTTGTTGGTCGTTCCTGCTTTGTTGTGTTTGCAATGTTTAAAAATATTATTTAATTATGACTTAATATATTAAAACAATAAATATAAAATTATAAGGAAATTAAATGTTTTAGAGACCGGTCGTGGCCGGTCGACAGGTTGTGGGTTCGATCCCCACTCGAGGAAATGAAATATTTGTTTACATTTATATTTTCATTTCTTCGCTCTGGTGTCGAGGCAAAATCACGGAGTTGAGTTCCGCCACTCAACAGTCAATGTCTTCAAAATTCGGCGGAAAGTGGGGAATGGAGTGTCATAACACTAGGTTCCCTCTGCCTACCCTGCTCGAAAACTAGGCGGTGCTTCGGCAGCGAAATGTCTTAACAGTAGATAACCTCTGTCTACCCTGCTCTTTATACGGGATACAGCTTGAAGCTCTATATTAAAAGAGTTGAGTATATCTTAATTGTAATCAACTATTAAATATTAATTATTGATATTTTATTATTGATTGATTTGTTTGTTTGGAAGTACAATAATCAACTAGCACTTCAATTAATTCCAGTGTAACAAGTAGTAATAATTAATTTATTTATAATCAATTGTTAACGCAAATCAAATGATCAATAATTAATAAATAAAAATAAAAACATTAATCAGCTCCACGCTGTATCCCGCACACGGCAGGATAGACCGAGGGAACCTAGTGTTAAGTGTTAAGCTAGTGTACTCCGTTAACCACTTTCTGCCGAATTCTGGAGGCATTGCGTGTTGAGTGGCAGAACTCAACGCCGCGCTTAACCTGGACACCAGAGCGAAGAAATGGAAATATAAATTTAAGTAAATATTTCATCTCCTCCAGTGGGAATCGAACCCACAACCAGTCGATTTTACAGACACACTCTGTTCTCCTGCGCCACGACTGGCCTCAATAATAAATTAATATTTAATTATAATTACAATTAAAACTCTCCGAACTCTACATATTACATAAAATCTAACAGAATAAACAGCAAGTACACTGTTATCAAATGACTGAGCCAGTCTAATCGAGTGGTAGTAAAGCGAGAATGCTCACGTACCACCCACATATCAATGCGGCGTGAGGTGCACACGAAATCGTCTCTTGTGTAGACTAAAAATGTATGAAACGATAAGATTTTTATAGAATTGTATGTTTGGAGTACCTAATTTATATATTTTTTTTGTATTGTAATTGAAATTTTAAGGTAATAATTTGACATTATATTAGCTAGAATTTATTTCCAAAATCGTGTAATCTAAATTATATATATTATATATGCTTGTGTAATCATATATCTACATAATATATGCTACCCAAATGCGATTTCGCTCGCTTAAAATTATATTATAGCTAAATAACAAAAAAACCTAAATTATAGGCAAAAAAAGGTAGCGGCCGATGGTAAGTATACTTAGTACTTACATATGATATAACTGTTTTTTCATACCATTATTTACTCAGTAAAGTTAAGACTAAAGACATTATTTTTCTTTGACAGGTACTGAACCTGTTACCACACCGGAAATGCACTTAGAATAAATTGAAGAAATCAACAATTTTGATGAAGGAATCACAAATTAATACAGACACAAATTCGTTAGACTTAACCTATTAAAATACTAAAAATATAATTGTAGTATTAATATTTAATATCATAACTTTACGTTCTTGACATTTGATCTACTTACCCGGCTGCGCACAAAGGAGGGTAATGTGTTGGTTACATTATTCATTTTGGACATTTCAATAGATTTAGACAGGAGTATATTTATTAAAACTTTATATAAGTTTGATTTAGGATTTAAATCTATATCAGATTCAGATATCAGAAAAGATCACTATATGTTCATAAAAAAGCAGGTCTCTACATATTTTACTTATAAAAATATCGAATTAACTCAAAATCGTGTATAACACGATCGATACTGAAAGGTTTTTACCATAACCTATTTTTTCTTTTATATTTCTTTCTATATACCGAAATTAGACAACGTTAAATATTGCTGAATACTTTATACTAACATTAGTAGCGTTTCGAGCACACCAATCGATACAAATACATACATACATACATATATACATATGTAATTTTTCTTCTCAGTAAGCAATGAATTATTAATTTGCCCATCGCAAACAAGGGTTAGTCTAAAAACTATTCACAAAGGCGGGCTATTATGCAGGAGAAATGGAGGTAACGCTTATATAGAACAGTAATAAAGGGTTTCAATTTATTTTTTCGCAAACACTCATTCATATATGTATGTAATACTAAGTCTTAGCTGCGGCTTCGTCTGTGTATGAAGAACTGTGTATGTTACAGCACATTCTAAGTGCCAGAGGTGACTCTGATATTGAGAATTAACATTAAGTCTAGCTAAATAAATGAAGTATCTATCTTTAAAAATATTTTTTAATTTGAACCAGTAGATACTGTGATTAGCTCCTCACTTCCTTTCCCATTGTGTGTTGAATGGTGGTACTCGCCGCGCTGTGATTCTTTACCAGAGCGAGAATATGAACAAAAAATTTCAATCCTCCAAGTGGTATCGAACCCACAACCGTCGACGTTTCAGTTGCTATCCCTTCGCCACGATGATAATTTAAAAAAATCAGCTTCAAGCTATATCTTGCACATAGCAGGGTAGGCAGAGAAACCTAATGTTAAGACACTCCGTTCCCCACTTTCCGCCGAGTTCTGGAGGCATTACGTGTTGAGTTTCGGAACTCACACCGCGCTTCGCCGCGACACCGGAGCGAAGAAATGAAAATATAAATGTAAATAAATATTTCATTTCCCCGAGTGGGAATCGAACCCACAACCAGTCGATTTTACAGTCGCACTTTGTGTCCCTGCCCTACGACTGGCCTCAATAACAATGACGATGAGAAATATAGATACTTAATATTATTAATTCTATAACCAGAAAGCCTCTATGTCTTCTACCGCTACATCGCATGCAGCGGTCCAATTTAAAGAATGGCGTAATCAGTGAGGTTGCTATAATAAATTAAACTTTTTACTTCCAACGGATGTATGGAAGTACGGACGAAGAGATCTTTAGATTAGATAAAGTTAGAGTAAAAGCTTTGATACATAAAGGAGTGTCTTGAAAATACATTTTACATTATTTCCTCTTTTTGCGGAATATAATTATTAATAATGTCACTTTTACTTTTCGTTCCGCTTCACGTTTAATCCCGCATAAGGCGGGGAAAACGTTGAAGTTGAAGAAGACAATCTGTTTCCACTTTCAGCGATAATATTTGATATTCATTTAGAGATGGAACTCAATGCCTCGTTTCATTTTGCCAAAGTGGGAATCGAACCCACAACCATCGCGTCAATAGTTAAACGCTTGCCACTGCGCTGCACCGTTTGGTTAAATATATAAAGGAAATATTTTAATAGTCTTGTTACCAGAGTGAGAAAGGGGAACCGAGAATCACTGCGTTCACACTCAGACACTATCGCACTGCGCCTCTCTTAACTTAGTTTAAATGAATCAAAGAAAATAACATTATTAAAAACTTTTAAATAATAAAAAATAACATCAATTAAACGTCCAAATTATTAATTACGAATTTAATAAGAATAGTATTTCACATTTTTAACTATTTTTAAAGTGTTAATCCATACTTAGGAAAGAAAAATACTAATTTAGAAAACGTATAGTAGGCGCGGGTTCAAGTCCCGCTACGTTCAAATTTTTATACGTTTTCTAAATAAGTATTTCACATTGTCCCGATCATTGTATTTTTTTTTGAATATGATACATAGCGTTAAACCCACTGTTGATAAACCAAAGGTCAAAGTAATAAAGATAGCTGGCCGGACACTTTATATGTAAATAAAATTTGCTACGCAATATCACTTTGTGGATAAAACTGCAACATGTTTTTTTTTTTCAAAAATGTTAACGCTGAAACTTTTCGGTTTATTTGTATTTATATGTATCTATGTATGTTTTATGCGACGTCAGTGACACAAGTCTCTGTTTTACACTGAAAGTGTACATGTATGTTTGATATCCCTTCGTATTATCAATTTTTCTTAATGCTGTGTTTCGCATAACACTCTGTTCTCCACTTTCGAAGTTAATTCGAGAAATTGCATATTGAGTGGCTTGTTCAATGTTGCATTTTATTTTACCAAAGTAGAAATATAAAAAAACAGCTCAAAACAAAACAGAAATAGTATTGAACCACAGCCTCTTATTAAAAATATACAATTTCTAATATGAGTTACTTAGTGAAGTTAATCACATAAGTTATTTGGTACATTTGTTTTTACGTGTTGTTATACAGTGTAAAGGTAAAAAAAATAACGATTACGATATTTAATTCTATGATATGTAGTCAGTACACAAGAAAGTAACGAACGCCATCAAAAATTCCAGTGTTTAAATTATGAAATTATACCAGTCATAAAATTGCTTTTCCTAGAAGGAGTATGTTTATCGTCTATTTGAATTTCCAGTTAGCGTTGAAAGAAATTTGATATTGTACGCATTACTCAATGCCTGTTAACCAAAACAAAAAGCGTAAAGTATATCTTACTTTATATAATTACGGCTTCGCTCGCTTAAACTTATTTTTGTATTGTTGCCAAAGGATAATTAAGTTTTTTTATTTTATAAAAACTATCCAATGACCTTTCTAATACCTCTAAGAATATGTATATAAAATTTCATGATAATCGGTTAAGTACTTTTGACAAGAAAGCGTAACAAACACACTTATATTCACATTTTCAATATTAGTATATTTATCATTGATGATGTACCTAAAAAGTTTTAACCTTATACGGAACTTTATTTAACGTTGAATTGTTGTTAAAATGGTTTCCCCAAATAAGAATCGAACCCATAACGATGACCTCACATTGTAATTCAACACAAGACTGCCAAGACAACTAAGCAGCTTACTTGTAAATGTAATATGAAGTAGTAATCTACGCAAAATTAAGAGAAAAGTCAAGGGGGTCTCATTTACATAAGGATACCGTATTAAATATTCATTAGATAAGTTTACAAAGAAGTTGCGCGGTCTTATTAGACTGGGGGAGTGAATGGGATGACTTTATTTCTTTAGATTTCGTGTTCAAAAGTACCTACCTACCTACCTATGTTTCTTAATTGTTATTGTGGTTGGAGATGCTAACAATGTTAGCTGTAACTTTGGTAATGGACAGTAATTTTAAATTTATGTAACCTTTTTGGGGTTCCGTAATGTCGTCCCAAATAGTAAAACGGGATGACATTACTAAGAATCCGCTGTGTATCTGTCCCTCAATCAGCAGGGTGTATGTATCTCATGAACAATTGAAATGATAATAGAATAGATGATGATAGACAATTGAAATTATCACAGACTATGTATTTCTGATGCCGCTACAACAACAAATACTAAACAAAATTAAATAAATATCCAAAGGGGCTCCCTACTACAGATATGATTTTTGTCGTTTTTTTTATAGGTGGTACGGAACTCTACCTGCGCGAGGCCAACTTGCACTTAACCGGTTTTTTTTCTGTAATATATTAGCTTTACGCTTTTTCAGGGTAAGTAGAGAGACTCCCAAGACAATGCGTTCCCTATCCCCCGCTTGAGACATAGCATTTTTATTTGAATTTAAGATAGTAAATATTTTACTTACTACCCGCCACTCAACGCCCAATGCCACCAGAAGTCAATTGAAAATGAGTAACGGAGTTTCTTAACACCAGGTTCCCTCTGCTTACCCTGCTGTATGCGGGATACAGCGTGAAGCCGATTTATTTTATTTATTACTTACTAATATAACTCAAAAGAAATAAACAGAATTTTTTAATGCTTATTCTAATTACAACATACGAGTGATGGCCAAATGATTAATAGTTGAAGCGTAAATCCTAATTAGTATTAGAGTAATAAAATTTATTGCCAACTATCGTAAAGTCGGTTATTATGTAGGGCTGTTTGCCTTACGAGCTTCAAGGAAGTGCCAGTGGTTTAAACAAGTTAAGTATTTTTTATGTTTATTTCTGAATAAGCTTCATAATATTGGTTCATGGAAAAGATATTGATATTTTATGTTCTTTAACAGTTACGAAACACGAGGTTTGAACTGAGCTATTTAAAATTATTTTTCAAATAATATCGGGATTTGCATATTTATTGATATTTCTTCTTGATTAAAGTCGACTCGGATAAAAACGTGAGGTACCTAGGTTTTTAATAATAATTAAAGTTCTTTCACTTAATTTTTTTGCATAAAAAAACTATAAGAAACTAAAAAATGTATGAGAAACTTAATTTATTTAATGATTAAATGATATAAACCTCATTTCAAGTACCTACGTGGCTCTTTTAATACGAAATAATTTAAAACATTTACAACTACTTTATGCCTACAAGGCTCTCTAAAGAAATACTACTAAATGTCTAACTAGAACGCCTTTTGTTATGCCATTTGACCTTCAAGTCAACCCGACTATTATAGATATTGAATGTATAATAGCCACCTTCTGAAAGCTAATATTCATTATTCTGTATATGATATGTATATAAAATAATACTATGTTAATTAAAATCTGTATGTCTGTACTAATATTGTGAAATATAAGTAACTTTGTATGATTGTTAGACTGTTACAGCTAATCTGCTAAACTGATTTTTATGAAATTTTTAAAGGTTAGAAGATTTTTTAATTTGTTCAAAAAAATTAATTTTTATTGCCATGTTTACTGTTTTCAAATACGTTAGAAGAAACCAGCCATCTACATATTTTTCCTGACTGCTAAGGAAGGGTTATTACATTCATCATACAAAAAAAAATATGCTCAAAAGAAAAAAAAATGGCTCTATCTTATTTTTTACCTTTTTTCTTTTAAAAGTAAACGTTGAAATCGCTACGAAGAACAAAACTAAAACATATATTTTACAAAAGCTAGGTAGGTAACTTACAAGAACCAAGTCAGTAGTATTATTGAATATTTAATTGTGTTTCGGTTTAAACGCCTGTTCCAACTTCCACTATCTAATTGACATTTAAGTTTGTAATTTTGTTTTAAAATAAGATTTACAAAGTCATTTAAAACTATTAGTGTCTTGCTTTTTGTGGCATGTAAGTGTTAATGTGATATTTTTCTTTTATATTAATAATGTTATGCTTACGTGTCTTTTTTCTTACATTTTTTAATATTATACTATGCATGAATGGCACAATTTCTACTTTTGTAAGACATTTCCAATGTTCCAATTCATGAGACATTGCGTATTCAGTGGAGGAACCCGACGTTCGCTTCACCTTGTCACCAGAACGTGGAAATGAAAATTAAATAGATAGAAAACATAAAAAAATTAACGTAACAGGACTCTAAGCCGCTCCTCCTGGAAACCGACCAGGCACTCATATCACTAAGCCATACGTTCTCATCAAGCTACGTCGAAATGAATTTATTTATACGCTTGTTACAACTTATTTATGTTGTTAGCAACTCTGTAGGGATCGGTCCTCCTGGTTGCCTTTCAGGAGACGCGGGTTCGAGTCCTGCTACGTTCAAATTTTTATACAATTTCTAAATAACTATTAAACACTAGTGGGAATCGAACCCACAACCGCCGCGTTTGCAGTCACACGCTTGTCCCCCTGCGTCACGATGGCTTAGATAACTTAAATAAATCACATGCTCACATTATAATTATTCAAGGCTCGTGTAAATCACGTTCAGTGTACGGACGGGTGCGTAATATGTATTTCCAGACCATTGAAACAAATAAGGATTATATTAATCTTTTAAGCGTATCTTTTTTTCCTTACTTTTGCTTATTTTGTTGTCAAATATTTTAATAAAAATTTTCTTATCTACAATATTTTTTTGCTTTTTCTTTTTTCTTTTAATATTAGTTTCAGCTCGATACCTCCACCTACTTTACTAAAAAAACGACAGACCGACAGGCGGACGAGCAACTAATGATCCAAAGGGTTCCGTTTTTATTTCTTTTTAAGTAAGGAACCCTAAAAACCCCAAATCTATTATAATCAATTATCTAATCCAAGATACATATCTAAATACTATCTTTAGTAAGACAATACAATTTCAACCTGCCCCGTATAAAGCAAGAGCGCTGTCGCTCAAAGCGGGCACCATCTAGTAATTGTTGGGTGTTGCCGCGTAATAATAGCGTGCTTGCGGTCTCTGTGTAGAGTAATGTGTGCGCAGAGAAAACAAAAAAGATTTTTTAAAATTTTATATGTATAGATTAAATTCATTTTGAGTTTTTTTGTTGTAAGATATATGAAGAAATTATGCATCAAATTTATTTTGTTTGTATGGGACATGATATTGAACATCGTATTAAAAGTAAGTATTTTCTAAAACTCATTACATTAAAGAACCACGAAGATTAAATTTCTTTTATACACTCGTATAAGCAGTCGCTTGTATGGGAATCCACAAAGCCTAAAGAAAAATCAAACCTTTAGACAATACTTTGGGGCCGTTCAAGTATTACGTAAGCAGATTTTTTGCAATTATTGATCCCCCCCTCCCCTATGTCATCAAAAATAAGCAATCATCTTATAAATATTTCATTGAAAACGTCAAAAATAAGCAAACCCAAGACCCTTCCGCCCCCCTACAGTGCTTACGTAATACTTGAACGGCCCCTTTATGCAACATCTAAAAGAAAACAAATTATATAAATAAAAACTTCGTGCAATTATCAGATATTTACTAACTGTATCATAGTGCCAAATCTGTTACCTGAAATATATTAATTATACGTAACTATTTATATTTCCATTTCTTCGCTCTAGTGTCGAGGCAAAACGCGGTGTTGAGTTCTGCCATTCAACACGCAACGCCTCCAGAATTCGGAAGAAAGTGGGGAAGGGAGTGTCTTAACACTAGGTTCCCACTGCCTACCCTGCTGTATGCGGAATACAGCGTGAAGCTGATTTGATACTTAACTATACCTAAATAAAAATACTAAACAAAACAAACAAAAGTTTAAATTTTTATATATAAATAATATTCTTTCACAAAATCTAATCTACGTGAAAGAAGAATCGTAATAATATAGGTACAGCGGGAATTAATCGCGGCGCGCAATAACGAGTGAATATTTAATTGAACGGCCGCGTGGGGGTCAGTGATCGGCGAACGACCGAACTGGAGTCCGAGATATGTATGTATGTGGATGAAAGAAAAAAAAAATACTGACTACACGTCTATGTAGGTGAGGGTTTGTGGGTTTTTTTTGGTGTAAGTGTTAGTGTTTCGCGGGTTTGCTTCTTGTTGCACTTTTCTTTTGTATACGTTTACGCTGAACCCGCATGTAGCTGGGTAAGCTACGGAAGTGAGTGTATAGACACTATGTTCTCTCCAATTTGTGCCCATTTTTTGAGATATTGTGTGTTGAGTTTCGGTAATCAACGTCCCGGTTTGTCTTATTACCAGCGAGGAGCGAGGAAATGAAAAAAATAATATCAAATCGGAGAATCGAATCCATAACCATAGTGTTTACAATCAGACACTGTACTGTGCGCCACAACTTCCTCCATGAAAAAAATATATTGAAATATCTTAAACAATATCTTCACAAACTAATAAAGTAAAAAAATAAATAATAAAAAGCACCATCTAATAATCATTGATTAAAACCGGCTATTTTGCACCCATACCGTAAGCTTAACCTCATACGTTTTACCAATTATCGCATATAAATTTTTAGGGTGACCCATTGTACCACCGGTGTTATTGAACCCGGTACCCCCTAAATAATCCCCTATTGTTGACTTTGAAACGGAATTATTACTTTTTACGGTTTAGCAAGCTCGTATTTTACTTATCTCACGTGAATAATAATTGTATTATTCTTTTGTAAGCGAGGGTTGCCATTTGTTGCGTCCCCTCAAGATCCGATGCGGTTTTTAAATACTTTTTTTGTTAGTTGTGTGTAAAAAAAACGACATTTTTTTTATTTCAATTGCGATTGAACGAACGAATGGCATGATAAAATAACAAATAACAATAAGTGCAGATCAATGTTCAAGTGTACGTTGGTACGTCTACTTTAAATGTTTTTTTATATTTTTATTATCTCTTTAAAAAATATGTTTATTTCTTATTTTGTGTTATAAAAGTAATTTTTTTGTTTTCTTTTTTAAGATTTTTATAAATGACTTAGAAGAATCAACGTAGGCTTACAGGCTATTGAATGTTATTTCATTTTAAGCATGCTTCGCAAAACTTAACTTTTAATATTGGTGCATTATCGTAAGGCTGAATGTCCACCGTGTCCAATAGCTATAAAGCTCACACGTATTGCGAGATTATTATAGGTTCAAATATTGCTCGATATGTTAAATATCTCTATCATAAATACTTAGTAACTTGTTAATTTTGAACTTTTTATGTAAAAACTGTTTTTTTAGCTTCATCCTTCATCCCTGGTCGGAAAGCCCGAAAGAACGTACCTCGAAATGCTACAGTTTTTCCATACCCCTTTAGCCTTACCTCTACCATCAACTTCTTCATACATATATGTAAAAACTTACAATTAAAATTAAAAAAATAAACAGGTATTTAATTACTTAGTACAAAATCAAAAAAATAAACACATTAATAAAACGAATGTAATGAGCACAAACTCAATGTCTTTACTAGTAGGCAATCCAAGGTTCCATCATCAGACCAGCTCGATGGTACCATCATATTGTATAATCGTCTAATCTACATATAATGAAAAAGGTGATTTAACAAGTAGAAGTGCGTATAATTCAGATTTTTTTATATAGTTACAGCACGACCTAATAAAAGCGAATTATTAAAAACTTCCATTTCATACTGTTAATAAAAACCTATATTACTGATTCTAAATGAAGTAACGATATTCAAAATTACATACCACCTATAATTTGTGTTGAACTAAAATCGTATTAATCGTGGGAACACTAAAACCTGAGTCATGGTGTAACGGTATCTCGAATCTTGATACCGTCACAGCGGTAGCTAGGTATTTTAAATAAATTATAAGAATTATTTAAGGCTATCATGGTGCAGTAGCACAATGTCTGATTGTAAACACGACGGTTGTAGGTACGATTCCATTTGAATTAATTTGATTAGACGAATATTCATGTCTCAAATATATATTGTTATATTTTATAATGTTATATTCACTACATTCTCTTTGCTGTATAAATATTAAGAATATTATATCCAAGATAGTGTAAGTGACTGCGGTAACTCTGGCCAGGTACAGTAATTTACATCTAAACAATCTCTTGTGATATATTATTAAGTGGTTTCTGAGATTAGCGCGCTCAACCAATCAAACTCGTCAGTTTTATATCAGTAGGTATATATTATAATGCAATAAGTATACAAGCTTAGAAATCTCCATACAATAGTGTCCTTATTGCTTCGATTATCTTTGAAGATAGCGGTATATAGCCTTAAATTGACTCATTTTCATTCTACAATTTAAATAATGTATTGGTAAATCCTACATACATAAACGTGCACCTAAAGCATATATATAGTTAGTAAATAATAAATATCTTTTTATACTTATTTTAATGATAGATAGTAGGCAGCCGTAAGTTTGAGAAACACGCTCGCCTTTCTGTCCTTATTGAAGATCTGGCGGGCATAAGATAATACATATTTAAAAATGATTATTGTCCTTGATTTATGAGTAAAAAATAAATGATTTTCGTATTCGACTTTCCCGCTTTAGAAAGCCAAATTATGGCGTTGAGTTCCGCAATTCAATATATCTCAAATTCCGCCGAAAAGCGGAGGACGGTGGATTTGAGTGTACCTATATGATAAGCATATAAATATTATGATATAAAATATAACAAAATAATATCCATATTTATAATTTATTACTGTTTAAATAACCGTCCTCATTCTCTCAGTTTTGATTCCGATATCTTATCTGATTTACTCTGATGTTAAAACCTATATTCTTTAGTAAGATTGCAAATGCGCTGTGCATTTTACTTTTCGTTGGCATTGTTTATCGTTCTTGTATACATATTTACGATCTCCTTTTTATAATAAGTTAGTATTTAGTTCATTTGCCCGCTCTACCATCGAATAGAGCGGCGTTTAGTTCCGCAACTCAATATGCAGTCTTAAATTAAGACGGAAGGTCGAGGACGGAGTGTGTGGACGCTAGGTTCACCTTGTCTAATCTTTATATGCGGGATAAAGCGTGAAGCTGTAAATAAATAAATAAACATAGCAGGATTCGAAATGACTACAATAATACATAATATGTACGCTCATACTTTTTATTTATTTTGTTACGTTGAAATTATATACAGTTGTTACAACTTTTGTTATTGGCGGCCTTGTTAAAAGATTTTTTAACAAATACCAATACCGTGACATGAACAGGAACTACATTACTTTGTTGCTTTACATGAATACGCAATATAGTTTTAATCTATACCTACTGTTGAAAAAAAACTGAAGACTTTGTTTGTTTGAATGCGATAATCTCAGGAACTGTTAGTTCGAATTCAAAAGTGATTTTTGTATTTGATAGTGCACTTATCGCAGAAGGTTATACGTTGTATTCTATCACGTTATTCACTTGGAAAAAAAATTGTTACTGAAAAAAAACGGTAAATGTACCATAAAAGTGAATTTCAATAACAAAACTGAACGTCGTCTTTTTGTTTTCAAAGTTTATTGGTGCGTAATTGTATGTAAATTAAAAAATAATCAACAAGACATTACAATAATGAATATTAAATTGAATCCATCGGGCGATTTGTCGTAAAACATCGGAAACGGAACCAATTATTTTTGATTTTTTTAACTTCCTGTTGTATCCCGCTTACTAGGAGGGTAGCCAGAGGGTACCTTGTGTTAAAACACTCCGTTCTTTACATACCAATTTTATCATTACGTGATTATTAAGACATTTTTAGTCCGTCGGCGTCTATCTCGTGATTATTAGGACATTTATAGGCCGTCGATATCTATTCCCATTAGAGGGAATGAAATATTTCATATTTTTATTTTTTCGCCCAGATAACCGGACAAAGCGCAGGGTCGACTTGAATTTTCTCCAATTAATACCTTATCTCGAAACACGGAATATCATTTAAATACAATAATATAAATATAATAATAAATATTACATATATAGGTTTCCTCTACCTATCCTTTCATACTCTAGATACAGCGTGAACCTAAGAAAAATATCAAATACTTACATATATAAATATATTTTATTTTTAAAGTGTTATTCCACACTTAGGAAAGAAAAATACTTAATTAGAAAACATATAAAAATTTGAACGTTATATTATAACGGTTTCCAGGAGGCACGGGTTCGAGTCCCGCTACGTTCAATTTTTTATACGTTTTCTAATTAAGTATACATAAAATACAGTATAAAACCAATTAATGCTAATTGACATATCAGTACCTATATTGTTCAATTGTACTTAAGTCAACTAATAGAAACGTACAGACGTACACTTAGTTATTGACCTGTCAGATTGACTACCTATATGTAAACATCATTGATGACTTGGGTTCCCAAGATCAAATATTTATGTCCAGTTTGGAAGTGAGTAATATTAGTCGTCAATTTCTAGAGTTCCCACGCTTAAATCACTTCACTGTAGCTAGTTGAATGCGTGAACCAGGTTATGTCATAATAACGGCTGTTTATGAGTTATCTATGGTTATAGTTGGTTAAAAAAAACAACCTCTTGCGTTTTGCTAGCTAGACGAGTGGGCAGAGGGAGGTCTTGTGTTAGGACACTCCGTTCTCCATGCATCTCCCATTGCTTGACGGAGAAATAAAAATAATTCACTTATCCATGTAGAATTGTTTCTACATAACTAGTAATTTAAAAATGAAGATATATAAAATAAGTTACGTACAAAATATAATAAACTAAAAAATATTTTGTGCATTGTGCGTAGTGGGACAGTGTCTGACGCAATGGTTGTATACTCACGAGAATGAATTATCTTTATTTTTCCACTTTGCCAGGACATAGAGCGAGATTGAGTTCTTCCATTCAACACGCAACTTGTCACTAACTCTTTTTCTTTTTCTCTGCGTACACTGCTATATAAATAATAAAGCATCACTAAAAAAAAAACATGTATCTATATAAAAAAATTAAAACTACTAAACATCATCTTACCTTCCCTTTTCACACATTAAAAAAAAATCACAAAAAAACCGTCCATACAATATCATCAATCTCGCATAGTTTTATTCTACCCGTCACGTCTGCGGCTGACCGCGTTTAAACAACAATTTGCACCTACAAAGACCAATTACGTCGATACAGTGTCCATCAAACGGTAGTGAAAAATGTTTGTTCGTTGACCGGCAAAAAGGTCCGGGGAAAAATAGCCCATCCCATACATCATAGCCGATGATCGCCATGCCGCCATGGCAAGGAAAAATCACGGGAAAATACCTCTATAGAATATCGTAGGGAAAAATTTTAGTGAACCTTTTTATATGGGTGATTTATATTGAATGTTACTTACGGGTAGCGATTATGACTTATGAGATTGATTTATAATGTGAAATGTGTGGAGTTGGTCGTGGATTCGGTTTTTATTCTTAGAATGTTATAATGTTGATGGATGAATCTTATTATAGAATAAAGATGTGACTGGCTTAAAATGATGGTGGTAGCAATTTTTTTTCCTTTTTAAAATAATTTTATTTGTTATCTTGTTGTTGTTATCGCGGCGTTAAGTTTTGCCACTGAACGCATAATGTCTCAAAAACTGGGTGGAAAGTGGGTAATGGAGTATCCAGTTATAACAGGATAACTTCACGCCATCTTGAAAGATTGATTTTAACAAGCAGACAGACAGTCAGATAGACAGACAAATATATTTATATTAAAATTCGTATTGTAAGCTGTGATAAATATTTAATTTATTAAAAAAATATATTTAATCGGAAGTAACTTAACAAAACTTAGATAACTAAGATAGAATTATGATAAAATATAATTAATTAAAAAATGCATTTTTCCTTCCTCATCCTCGTTCTAAAGTATAGAGCCGACAAAGTCATGCGCAGTATGCAGTAAGATATAATTTATTCTGATCAAGAGATAGTGCGGTATTGAGATTTATTGCTAAGAAAATATGCGGAACCTTTAAAAACATGTTTACCACAATAGAAAATGTAATAAATATTAAACTGGCGGTTAGGTACTCAGTTGGAATTCTTATTAAAATACATAATATGAATAATAAACAGACATCCCGCAGATATCAAGGTAGGCAGAGGGAACATAGGAACTTAGTGTTTTACACTCCGTACCCATTGAGGCACCTTAGGCTAAATTCTGGAGGTTTTGCGTATAAATGGTGGAACTTAATGGAGCACTTTGCCTCGTTACCAGAGCCAGGAAATAAAATTATTGAACGTTTTTTTCCGTGAGTGGAAATCGAACTCACAACTTTCGTTACGTTTCGCGTTAACAGGCGCACGCTTGTGCTCCTACGCTTAGACATGATGTTAACTTGGCTGGTGATTTACCTTTTTTTTTTGTGCAATAAAAATTTTGTATAATAATTAATAGTACTCCAAAATTATGTTTAAACGTTTTACCAAAAATGTAGATAATTTATTTTAAAATACTTATATATTAAAGCTAGTATATGAACCTATTTTTTGGCAACGTCTTTTTAAAGTAGTAATAGGATCCTGTTTCAGTCTTTGACTACGGAACCCTAAAAATATATTGTGAACTCATATGATATACATACACCGATTTTCTATAAAACATGACAAATTTAAATAATGTTATATTATATCGCATTTACAATAATCTCATCTTATACAGATAGCAGTGTAGCATTATACAAAACCATGTTTATTCAAAAGACTTGTTAAATTTATTCGCTTAATGCGGATAAGTTTCAGAGAAACAGGAATAACCCTCGACCCGCAGTACCTCGAATATTCGCTTTTTGTTCAGATGTTGTGCTTTACATAGAATTTTAAGGTTACAATACGCCCATATCTTTTATAATTCGATAATTTTAATGAATTATATTGAAATTGACGGAGTTGCTTATAGGTACTTTGTTAGGGGCCGCCGAGTCGTGGTTAAAAATTATTAACAATTACATTAAAAATATTAAAATTTGGAATTGGAGTGGAGCTGGGCGTCTTAGTAGTAGGTTCCTTCTGCTTACCCTACTAAATACGGGATACAGCGTTAAGCTGAAATAAAATCATATTTTTGCACAACACACCCACCTAATATATGTATCAAATTGATTGCTTGATTTGTAACATATACGCCATAAAAAATCTAGAAAGCTTGTTTCAGAAGATATATTTTATTATATTTTTAAGTTCAAGTCTTAACGCTTACACAGATATTTATTACAAGATTTTAATTTGTACAGGCCACTGTGGCAGTAACACAGCGTGAGTGTAAACGCGTTGGTCGAGCTACGAAGAAAGAATTATTTTCAGTTCAGCGGCGTTGAATTCCCAACATTCAATACGAAAAGAACAGAATGTCTTAGCTGGTCTACCCTATATATGGAATAAAAAGCGAATGTAAAGAAACTATTAAATTTACTGTCAATAAGCATTTTTTTGGACTAATTATTCACAAATATTTTTATGTGAAACAAGATATCTTCTAAAATATAAACATAACAAGTTAATTACTTATTCTATAACAGTACGATGGAACAATTGTATCGACTATAGTTGTTATATTATAGAGCGTCTGGCCGACCACAATTAAACTAGAAACGTACGACAATGCGCCCGAAATTCCATTACTTCTGAAACTAATATCTTTGAACATATACTGCTTTCATAGATTAGTATTCCCATTCGGAGCAATTCAAGAAATTATAGTCATTTGCATTTTGGAAGTTTGCATGTTCAAATGAAACGGAATCAACGGGTATTTGTTGTAATGGGTTTTTGCGGTCTGCAGATATTACCTGAATATCTGGTCACTCTTGGTCAGTCTTGAGGCGCAGTCGGACAGTATCGCTCGGAGTACAAAGTGTTTTTAGGTTAGTCAAAGTTCAATCTGTGCGCGTGTGAATTTCAAAACGTTCTACAGCTTAACTCTATGGGACACATTTTGATCATTTATTCAAAAATTACAGTTACAATTATCACGTATAAGACACACGTCGTCCACAACTTCCTGCAAAATTGCGATTTAGGACGAGTAGCAAGCATTACAGCGAAACAAACTTTTGACCAGTAAGAGCTTCACTTCGTTCAGCTCCATGAAAAAAAAGTAAAAAAAATAGAAATAATAACAATTGAGATTTATGTAAGTTTTACAAGGTTTCTCGGATAAATTTAATTGGTTGAAGAATGAGTCGCGAGTATTAATTCTTTTATACTGTATTTATGTGTGTAACGAGGCTGTAAACGTGAATGTGATTGGGTTCGATTCCCACACAGGAGAATGATAATCTTTAAATTATTTTTAGACAAAACGCAGCCTATGGTTTGTGGCTAGTCAAAACGGTGTTCTGAGTTGAGCGGAAAATGGACAACTAAGTGTTTTAACACTAGTTTTTCTCTGCCTATCCTGCTAAAAGGGGGATAGAGCGTGATGCTATGTATATCGATAGTATTTGCCTGCCTCTATTAGAGTTATCGACATTAACAACAAAGTCAATAGGTTACGCGATTTATGCAGCACACTGTAACATGTACAAGTAACATGGTGACATATATTCGGACTTATCTGTAAGTGGCATCACACATCGCGTAATATGAATCGATTGATGTCAAATATACAATTTAAATCGTTTTACACGATCAGAGAACGATCTTCTTTCACGGTTTCCAAGAAGCGCGGGTTCATATCCTCCCCAATGGTTAAAATATAAAATTACTTGGCCCCCGTAAGCCGAAGTATGTGGTCGAAGGAGGAAAATAAAGTGTCTCGACATCAGGCTGAAGGTTCACTCTGCCTACCCTGCCACATGCAAGAGAGATATAAAGAAAAAAGAGTATATTTAAAAAAAAAATAGCTAAATTTCTATTTTTATCATAAAAAAAGACGCAAAATCTATTTTAGCTTCCCTTCTACCCTATAAATCTATATGGAAACTCACGTCCTTGTTTCATCATTTATTGTCAGTGCAATCACGAGAATCTCATTATCGCCGATTGGTCCAGCCATCTGTCGCCCGAGCAAATAATCGATACTTACATTTGGCATTACAATAGTTGACGATTCACGTTACACCAATTGATTGTTCTACTAAATTTGTATGAAGATTTTTTGTTTATAGATTTTTTTCGGCTTAGTTATTTTTAAAATCCCCTCTGTATTTCGCGTAAAGCAAGGTAGGTAGAGAAATCCTGATGTTACAGATTCTGCATTTCTTCCTCTTTTGTGATTTCGATCTCATATTCGAGACATTGCTTGTTGAATGACAGATCTCAACGCCACGTTTTATCTTGTTATCATAGCGAGTAACGTAATTCCTCCGATTTCATCTATATATTTTGATTGTATATCTTTGATTTTTTATTTTTTTCCTGTTTCTAATACCAATTAAATACTAATTAAATTATTTTATTTTTTTTACTATTTTACTACTATAGTAAAAAATAAAATAATTTAATGGGTCATTTCTTTTTTATTTTTTTTCTAAATCACGTACACTATATTTTAGGATTCCATCGTTATGGCACATAGTTTGCCAACAGTTGTGACAGTACTTACGTCGTACACTCGACTCGACAGACACTTAAAATCTTCGTTTGCGGCTCCCAGCCTCATTTGTCTATGTTTTTACTAAAAAAAACTAAACATTTTTTTTTTTCAAAAATCTAAAAATTAATTTAGAACTTATTTTATTTTACTTTATTTATATTAAGATTATGTTTTGGAAGTACGACCAATTTATGGACACTCGATGGATGACATGAAAAACGACAATAACTAATTTATTATTATAAAAATATCTTTCATGCTATTTTAATATTAGTTAAGTGATTATTAAGGTCTCTGTGTGCGACTCTGAGATATGTAAATTTAGATATTCAGTTTAAATGCACATGCCTCTCGAGAGTTGGCGGTGATAATTGGAACAGTGTTTCACTTCAGTTCTGTCATTTAACAAAATTTGTCAACTAAATATTACACTTTTAGGTAAAATTTTTGAAATTATAATGTATATACTAATTAATAATTTAATTTACTTACATTAAATTTAATGAACTTAAAAGCTTACAAAATATAAGAAACTCCATTGAAGCTATTGTGGTTCAGGTGGGAAGTATCTTTATTGTGCATCCATTATCAACTATATAAAAAACCATAACTGATCAATATCTGTATAAGGAAAATAGACGAGAAAAATTGTTATAAATTTGTGTTGGCGTTTATCTTCTATCTAATAGACTTTAAAACAATATTTTTTTAATTATTTATCTGTTCTTTTGTGCACTCTAATCTCAGAATTATTAGATGCATATTATTATACACGTCAATTGATTCTCTAGTAATCTTTAAAACAATGTAAAAAATGTCTTTGCCTGATTTGCCTTAAAAAACTTAAATTAAAAAAAAAACGCTGTTTACCCGAAAAATTGAGTAAAGGTACAAGTTACAGAGCTAAAAGGAAGTAAAGTGGGTACTGGTTCATAAAAATTCAAGCGTGAATGTTTATTGAGATGGCGAAACGATTCTGTATCTGACATCACCCTAAAAGGTTTGGATATTTATTCAAATATCCTCCGCCTGAACTACTATCGTCGCTGGATTTGTATTGGAGTGCTGGAATATTTTAATGTGTAACTGCTGTTAAGTGGACTAGCGGTAAAATGTTTTTATTATATAATAAATATAAAACTAAATAAGCTTTACGCTGTATCCCGCACACAGCAGGGTAGGCAAAGGGAACCTAGTGTTAAGACACTCCGTTCCCCACTTTCTGCCGATTTCTGGAAGCATTGCGTGTTGAGTGGCAAAACTCAACGCCGCGCCTAACCTCGACACCAGAGCGAAGAAATGGAAATATAAATTTTAGTAAATATTTCATCTCCTCGAGTGGGGATCGAACCCACAACCAGTCGGTTTTACAGTCACACTTCGTGCCGCTGCGCCACGACGGGCCTCTCTTATTATTATATAATCAATTTTATTTAAAGAAATTGTCACGATGAAAAAAAGAAAGCAAATTAAAAATATACTTCATATCTCGAACAATTATACACTTACATGGAAGTAGGTAGATACCTATATAATAAAAAAAATACCTTTTTATAAAATCAGACAATAATCCAGTTATAGACGGTTACAATTTACAACCCGTTCTGAGTGATTACGGCGTTATAGTACATTCGACGAGTCGTGGCCGCTCTAAACTTAGGCTTTCGGAACTTCAAGCATTGTTTACTCAGGTTGAAAAAAACTGAAATAAGAAAAATTTCAAATAAAACCTGCACAACCATTTACAGCTAACTTTAGGGCGGCCACGACTCGTCGACCGTACTGTACTCGTAAATTTCACGTGCGCCAATACCGCCGCCCGTTTAAGGAGCCACCGTGTTTACGTGTTCGTTTTAATTGAACACCGACTGATCAACGCCGAACTAAAAGTTTGGTGTCGTGTTAATTTTATTTATTACCCATACATATATATATATTGTATGTAGATACATTTTAAACGAAATAAACTGTGTTGTTATAATTGGTTTTCGTTTTTTTTTTTTGCTTTATTTTTTGTATGAGGAGAAACTGTATGATATTTGTAATTGTTGTATTGTTAAAGAAGTTTTATGATCTTATAATCTATAGAATATATAGAATATATATTTATAAAAATATAAGTTATAAATGATACTATAAAAAAGTATAAAAACTATAATTTTAATACTTTTGATTTAATGAGTGTCTATATATTTTTTACTATTCATCCGTTATACTTTAACTGAGAAATAGAAATAAGTCTATTAAAAAAATAATAATTTAAAATTAATAATCAATCAATTTCTTATTAAATTTATTTAATGTGTCCAAAAAGTTGTATGCAGAGAACAAATAAACTAAACGATTGAGTTTCAATGCTCTTCTTAAAACTTTATACTAATTCATAAAGAACATTTCCGCTGCGAAAACCTTTTTGTGGAGGTGCTAACGATAAAAAATATATCCTTATACATTTTGTGTGATAGACGATAGTATGTGTTAGATATATACTTAATATACCTCTATATGTTATCTTATAGAGTTAAAATACGAAGTGATTGATACTAGTTTTTACCTGCGGCTTCGTCTAGTTTAGTAAAAAGGAAATAACTACTCTTGTGTATGACATATGACACATTTATGTGTCCAAGGTAACTAACTATACGTACATTTAGTGCCTTACCCAAACACTATTCACGTGACATAATATAGAATCTGCCTCGATAAATGAATTATCCTAGTAATTTGTTACTGAGATTAGCGCGTTAAACCAAACAAACTCTCCAGCTTTAATTTTATTTTTTTATCAGCTTCACGCTGTCTCCCGCACACAGCAGGGTTGGCAGAGGGAACTTAGTGTTAAGACACTCCGTTCCCCACTTTCTGCCGAATTCTTGAGGCATTGCGTACATCAAAGCGAAGAAATGGAAATATAAATTTAAGTTAATATTTCATCTCTTCGAGTGAGGATCGAACCCACAATCAGTCGATTTTACAGTCACACTTCCTGCCGATTCCAGCTTTATAATATCAAATATAGATACCCAAGTGACTTTTGACTCCGCTCTCTCCATTTCCACCACAAATCCCATGACAATCAGCATTCAGCATTATATGACGATACATAGATAGATAGATACATATGAAATGGTTCGAGCTAGGCATGTTTAATTAACGTTACCTAATGTGTTGCTAGTGTACTTAGCCGTTAATAGGATGCGGAATACTGACTTGAGGTAATTGCTTAGTGTAAATCTGATAAATCTATCTGTGTTGATATGCTTGGAAAGGATTTATTGGATATTGCGCGGCGTTAAGTTCCGCCACTCAACTTTTTTTTGACTACCAAAACCAAAATAATGTTTCAAATCAAACCAATACTTCCAGATCCCACACTTTATAATATATAAAAAATTAAAAATATACTTTTTGTTGTATTATTTACGTGCAGATTTAGATTTATATTAAATCCATTCAATCATAAAATAATAAATATAACTTATTTGAATAAACATTTAACACTGACAGATGAGTCGCTATAAATGACAATTCATAAAAACTACATACATTTGTTTTCAAAAGCATACATATATTGTGATAGACTAAGACCCCAGGGCCCCTAGACCTACGTCCTGTTAGCAAAGATTAAATGTTGAGGATTAATAGTCTAATATGTAGTTAAGTCTGTATTGAGTACTCACTAACTTGAAAGTGGGGCTCTTTCAGGCTTTTCAGGTCAAATAAAGATATATCTCTGTCTGGGAGAATTGAGCCATTTCATTGGTCTGGGTGCTAATAAGGGGTCTTGAAATATTCCGTTAATAATAATATGTTATAAATAAAACTAAAGCTTGCTTTACGGTTTGTCCCATTTTTAAACAACCTTTAGTCTGGCATGAAGGAGTGAAGGCCCACGTAAAAGATCTGATATTTATAGATAAATAAAAAAAAAATACATTATTCCTAAAAATATACGACGAATATTTCCCAAAATTTCAGCTTTATTAAATTGACGTAGATCTCGGGGCCCTGGGATCTTGGGCTTTGAGAAAAAGCTGAAGATATATTCAAATTAGGGAACACAATAGCAAACTGAATGAAATGTATCTTTATTGTCGTATCGACGAATTACTCAGTTGAAATAAAAGATCTTTTGTACATTTTTATAGTGACATATTTACATGTTAATTTGCTTTAGTCTAATTAAAAAGCATATTTTTTTATAAAATCCTATTTTGGTGATAAAGACCAGATCGCAGGTTCATATTTAGGTCACAGCTAATAGGCAAGTGTTTTTACGTTATTTATTACATTAAAAATATATTTCTAAACAATATATCTTTTTAAAAATTCATAGTGTGGAATAATACTTTAAAATCGAAGCGTATCCACGAAGGTATAATTTTTTATTCATTTCATAAATTAAAATAATTTCAACTATATAGAACTTGCAATTGCAAAAACTACGGTTATGGGTTCGATTCCTATACAGGACAATGAATTATGTTCATTTCCTTGCTTCGGAAACTTACAAGACGAAGCGCGTCGTTAGTTCGGCTACTCAACACGCATTTTCTCGAAAATTACGCTGAACATGGGCAGCAGTGACTAGTCTCTCATTTCTTATCTACTATTTCTATAATAATCATAATTTACATTTTTAGCAATAGCCATAAAAAAATAATTAAATCCATAACAGCTCGAGGCAATATAAGAAAAGGAAAACAAAAAACAACAGTCAAACACAGATCGTTTGCAAACATTATATCAAGTGAATACGTTGTTCTTTATGCGTACTCTGTCATATGTAAAAATTACCGACTCGGTATAGAAATTCATATTTCATTTTCATTCTTGATGTAACGATTTAGACAACATTTTTATTTTTGCGTATGGAATTTACTTCGTGCTTTTAAATTGTAAGGCATGACTTTCACGCTACTTTTGTTGTAGTATGGCAACTGGGAACCTACTGTTAAGACACTTCGCTCCCATTAAGATACTTCCGTTCCTCACTTTCCTCTGAATTCTCGTAGTATTGCGTCTTTTCTCGAGGCATTGCTGTGTTCCTCACTTTCCTCCAAATTCTCGAGTAATTTATTGGCGTAACTCTACGCCGCGTTTTTCCATGTTACTGGAGCGTGAAAATGAAAATATAAAATATTTCCCTGAGTGGGTCCACAACCGTCGCGTTCACAGTGGCACGCTTGTGTGGGGTGGCACCTGCACCGTCTTATATGGCCTATATATTTTTTACTAAGATTGTCATTTGTAATAGACAAGCGGAGCCGCGTAGCTTCGCCCGCTTCAACTATACGAATATTTAATGAATACATATATATATATTAATTAAATTATTTTTAATTTCGAATAAGATTAGTAAGAAAATATGAGCCTAAAAAATCATAATAAGCCAAAAAACAATAATAAGTAGACATAAGTAAGGGAAATCAAATTCTTAATATTAGAAAAAATACCTCATACGGAACCCTAAAAATAACAGTATCCAAAATTCGTTGGTTATAAATTCAGCTACGTTGAGATTTTTGTACAAAATTTCAATATGTCGAACGTTTAGAAATAAAGGTTGCAATACTGTATTGCGATTTTTTTTTTCATTTTTGAACAAATGGCTCTTTTATTGGGCATACTTTTTTGATATTATGTATGTTATATAATATGTAGGTACGTTTTAATGTTTTTTTTTCGCATCGCACATAGCAGAGTAGGCAGAGAGAACCTAGGAATCTAGTGTTAAGACACTCTGTTCCCAATGGAAAAGGACCCTTACGTTCCCCATTTTCCATCAAATGCTGGAAGCTTTGCGTGTTGACTGGCGTAACATAATACCGCGCTTTGCCTCGTTACCAGATGCCAAAAAATCTAAAATAATAAAAAAATTGTAAGGTCTCATAAGAACCAGCAAGCAAGGTTTAAAAAAATATGTTAAAAACTATAAGTATAAAAAACATATAAAACACGAATTTAGTATAAAACAATAGATTTTATAATATTTATTCATGCAAAAAGTATTCAATGTGACTTACTCGCGGTATATATTAGCATTTATTTTACCGGTAACCTCATTTGATAAGCAAATTTATCTTGTGTTTATTCTGATAAGGTATTCATTGACAGGGCTGTCTGTGTATTCATATTGTGAATTTCTAAGTACTTTTACGTGTATGTTTGTAGTTGATAAAATTCTGGATACATCACAAAGCTACTTTGATATGACTAATATAATTTTATTCTGTCGTACGTTTGCTGGGGTCGTCGTGGCGCAGCGAGAGTTCTGACTGAAAACGCTATGGGTGTGGATTCGATTCATTATCGAATAAGCGAAACTTTTACAGAATGTCAAAAGATCGAAGTGCAGCGCTGTTTTAATTTATTTTCCTAAGTAGGAATCGAGTCTGTAACCGTTGCGTTGATGATCTCTTTCACCGGCTATATTTTTTTTATCTTCTAATTAAACACATACTTATATTTATACATATATACTTACATATGCTCTAATAAGATAAGAATCCACAAACCACCTACAATAAAATAAATTGTCCGTCCATAATACACCGCTATATCTCATAAAATAATAATTCTAAGCAACTAATTAATAATTAAAAAATAAATCAAATAAATCAGCTTCACGCTGTATCCCGCACACAGCAGGGTAGGCAGAGGGAACCTAGTGCTAACACACTCCGTTCCCCACTTTCCGTCGAGTTCTGGAGGCATTGCGTGTTGAGTGGCGCAAATCAACACCGCGCTTTGCCTTGACACCAGAGCGTAGAAATGAAAGTATAAATGTAAATAAATATTTTATTTCCTCGAGTGGCGATCGAACCCACAACCAATCAATTTTACACTCACACTTTGTGCCCCTGCGCCACGACTGGCCTCAATTAATATTAATTAAATTAATAATTAGTTACTTAGAGTTTAAATTTAGTCTAACACATTCCCACATACATACCCACCTACCTATACCTCATATATATATACATATATAAAAACATCAAACGAAAGGCAATATTTGTGTTGAACACAACGGTATCTGCATAGAAATCGTTACACGCGTCGTCGACCGATAAAAAGTCGATAGTATGCCGATGATACACTGATAAGCTGGCCAGTATTGCGAAATGGGGCGTGAATAATACTTTTAAATCATTTTAAAACTATTTATTACAATTACTAGTTTATGTGAAGGTAAAAAATAATATTTAAGTAGTGTTTAAGCACTTCGTTCTCTTTAAAATATTCTCGTTCTCCGATTTTCTGCTGAATTATTAAGCCTTGCGTGTCGAGTGACGCAACAAAAACCCGTGTTTTGTCTCGTTACCAGAGCGAGTTAATAAAAATATTAAATATTTAATTTATACGATGTTTTTTTTGGTATATTTTTATTATTTGTAAGTCGAGGTAGGGTTGAGGCCGGTCATGGCGCAGCGGCACGAGGTGTGACTGCAAAATCGACTGGTTGTGGGTTCGATCCCCACTCGAAGATATGAAATATTTACTTAAATTTATATTTCCATTTCTTAGCTCTGGTGTCGAGGTTAAGCGCGGCGTTGAGTTCTGCCACTCAACACGCAATGCCTCCAGAATTCGGCAGAAAGTGGGGAACGGAGTGTCTTAACACTAGGTTCCCTCTGCCTACCCTGCTGTGTGCGGGATACAGCGTGAAGCTAATTTAATTTATTTTTTTAAGTCGAGGTATTCATTTAAAGTTTTATAATTTTAAAGTGAAATAATGTACTAATTATTTTTTATTTGTTACAGGTAATTTTGTCTCGTCAATTACTCAATAATAACATCTAAAGGTAATAAATAATACTTCAAACCTAGTAATCTTTTTGTGTTGGATAGTCCATTTATTATCTAGAAAGGCTATGGGTCACACGCGCTAATCGTTTCGATGTATCCCACCGTATCTGAGGTAAAAGTTACTGATAAATTACTAATAAGTGGCCGTCAAATTGCCAAAAATTCTAAAGAAACCAGGCCAAAATAAATAAATCAAATCAGCTTCACGCTGTATCCCGCACATAACACTCCGTTCCCCACTTTCTGCCGAATTCTGGAGGCATTGCGTGTTGAGTGGCAGTACTCAACGCCGCGCTTAGCCTCGACACCAGAGCGAAGAAATGGAAATATACATTTTAAGTAAATGTTTCATATCCTCGAGTGGGGTCGAACCCACAGCCAGTCGGTTTTAAAGTCACACTTCGTGCCGCTGCGCCAGAACTGGCCTCAAAAAATAAATAAAAAATCTAAATAAATTAATAAATACATTAACAATTCATCTTTTAAGTACGTTCGTATTATGTATATTAACTGAATGTTGCCACACCGGTTTTCTAAATGTGAAAATGAGGGCAGCAAGTAAGTAACAGTAACGTTTCGCTGACGACCACATTGTAATTGCTATAAAAACATTGTATGTGTGAATTGCTCATACTTAATAAGATTATCAAATAAAAATGTATAATGAAATACATTTTGTGAGTGAGACCGTCGTGTACCGGTGGCACAGGAGTGAGCGCGACAGTTGTGTATTCGATTCCCTTTAAAATTTTGAAGAAAATTGAGGAAGGGAAGTAACTTAATTTAACTGTTCTTTTCGACATATTTCTCTAATTCTACATCTTTTTTGAATATTTTGAATCCCAACGTCTGTGTTGGACTCAAATCCAATCCAAAGGTGTTGATTCAAATATCTCCGCTAAGGATCAAGTATAAAATCAAAAAATATAAAACAAAATACGTTCACTAATAAAAAAAATATATATTTTTCATTAAACTTAAGTAAATTTACATACAAATAGCAAAAGCAGCGTAGCATTACAATATTAAAATAATTCAACAAAATCTTTTCCCACAAAACGCATCTCGTATCAGAGCAGGTGTTGGCCCATCGCGTCCGGAAATACCTAAACAGTGGACTGCCCTAACCATATTTTATTCGTACATAAATTAAAGTGAGAAGTTTACGAAACATTTTAACATTCTTGCCGCGTTCCACACTTGCGGTCATTAGTTGTGAAGCAAGGCTGTGTATGTAACTTCGGTAAATATTGTAGCAACTACAGCCTTTGTTGTTTACATGGTTAATTCTATCGTTTAATTTTTAAAATTTAAAGCAAAAACTCTTCTCTCTTTTTCTCGCTTAATGCTTTGCTAATGCAAATAGTAGGAGAGGCAGAAGGAATCTTGTGTTGAGACATTCCGTTATCCACTTTCGTCCTATTTTCACTGCATCTTATTTTATCTTTTTACCAGAACAAATGAGAATCTAACCTAACATCGTCACGTAACAGCCAGATGCAATGCCACTACACCAAGTCGGTCTCATCTCTAAATATACAGAATTTTTCAGTATATATTCATAAGAAAAAGAAATTGAAGCCAGTCGTTGCGCAGGAGCAACAAGCGTGTAACTGTAAACGCGACAGGTTGTAGGTTTGATTCCCACTCGAGGAAATTCAATATTTAATATATTAATTTCTTCGCTCTGGTATCGAGGGGCAAAGCGCGTGTGTCTTAACACAATGCCCTCGCTCCTGCTACATGTGAGATACAGCGAAGAGCTGAAGAAAAAAATAAAAATTTACCAAACTTCTACTGAACAGTAAACCAAACAAACAAACTTAATAGTAACCTTTCAATAAAGACATTCATAAATACCGTAAATATGCATATAGGCAAGCTCATCTCATACTAAACAATGACAGCGCCAGCGACACGTGGACATTATAAATATTAGGATTTTAGTTTTCTCACGTCCGACTTCCCTCAATGGCGGCTTTTACGATAAAAACTTGTTCAAACAATGCTTTTGTAACTATTAACATATAATTACGTCTGTGACATCATTTTATTGTATTTAAATACATTATACTTATTATCTAATAAGTCGGTTATGTGATTTAGTACTAGATAAAAACTACTGTACGATTTTTTTTTTCAAAATCAATTATTATTTTAATATCTCGACAATTGAGGAACGGAGCATCGTAACATTAGGTTCCCTCTGGCTAGGGCAGCCACAGCACAGCTACATCCAGGCTACAACTAAAAATAATATTTTAAGATGTTATTAATTCATATAGTCATAATATAACAAAACTGTTGCGTTAAAGTGCTTGTCGGACTCGCGCTCTGCGGGTTCCGTACAAGGAACATCAGGATTGTAGGTCAACGGGAAGTACGAACGGAAAATTAACAAACTTGAGTATGGACTTATTTTGTATGAAATTAAATAATTATAAGTTTGTAATAGTTTTTATTTGTAACTAGAGGGCGCGTGCGGCTTCGCCCGCTTATTAGGAGTGAATTCTAAAAAAAAACACGAAACACGTGTTCAATAAAATATTTTTAACAGTCTGAATTTAATTTTTTATAAAAATCGGTGGCAATTTGAAGATTTTTCCATATAAGCTTTCAACCCCTTATTTGAACCCTTAGGGTGTGAATTCTTAAAAACCATGAAACACGTGTTCAATGAAATATTTTTAAGAGTCTGAATTTTAAATTTTATAAAAATCAGTAGAGATTAAATTTTTTTTCCATACAAATTTTCAATCCCTATTTCATCCCTTTAGGGTTAAAATTTTTCAAATTCCCTTCTTAGTGGATGTCCAGAATATAAAAATAAACATCTGCCTAAATTTCACGTTTCTACCATCATCGGTTACGGCTCTGCGTGCGTCTTACCTCAGTCAGTCAGCACAAGTCCTTTTATATATATAGATATAAATATTTTTCTTTTTTTTTGTTTTTTTTCTCTGTATGTTATGTTTGTCAACCACAAGTTAGACGAAAAGTGGTGGTGGGGCGGGCGAGGGTAAATGTGTTTCTGTTGGTTCTGTCAGAAAATGGAGTGACCAATCACTAATTATTCTCTGCCCTCCTTCAAAAAAAAATATAATCATATAATTTTTCACTTATTGTATATCGCTTTACATTTTTAATATTACAGCGGTGTTACTTGTATTTCTACAAGTGCACACATACTCATAACCCTATACGTTCAACAAATTATTTATAAGCTTCAAAGGAGCTTTAGTTTTTTACTTAAAAAAACTCCACATATCTTTGAAAGAGATCGTCTTAATATTCAAGTCAGTGAGCAATTGAATATCTTGCACCCTTACCAAAGGGTCTTGGTGTGTACGGACTGTTTACATTCGTGTCTAGGGTTAGGATACGGCGACTAAGTTTTTTTTTATTATATTTATCTATTAGGATATGTAAAAATAACCTTATGATAAGTGCTTCGCTGTGTTTACTACTTTACATATTTATTCTATTTACCAACATTCTAATTGTAATTTTATTAGGTGTATCTACATAGGTGTATTTTATTTCTTAGCTTTACGCCGAGTAGACAGAGGGATCCTAGTGTTCAGACACTCCGCCGAATTTTTAAAACATTGCGTATTCAGTGGCGGAATTTACACTGCGCTTTGTCTTGTAACTGGAGAAAAGGAGTAAAAATAATTTATTACCTCTCGTGAGAATCGAAATAACAACCTTCGTATTTATAGTAGACGCCGTGCTCCTTCAGCACAAATTCTTAGTAAATTTGAATAATTCTAAAACAATTTCACTTTCTAAGCTAAACATCCTGTAACACAGTATCCTGTTCAACAAAGTCCCTTCAGTGCCCCATTGTAACTGAGGGTTCACGTGAGAACTGCCACTACGTATAGGTACTGTACCTATAGTACGGCTTTATCACAAACTGTTCGATATCTCGAGTAAACATGGCTTTATAGCCTGTACAAGATCCGACATGAGTATAACGCTATGTGTTAATTAAACTCTTCGTTTTATTTTGGAAATGATTTTGTTATTAAAATCTTAGGTTATTTGGTTCTTACTAATAAGTACTTGCTCCTGTTTTATGATCCATAAAAATTAGATTAATGAAAAAGAATGTTAAAAATGTATTTTTTTTTCATTTCACGCTGTATTCCGCTTATGGGATGGTAGATAGATGAAATCTAATGTTAAGACACTCTACACATACCACCAAATTTACCTAGTTAAGTGGCGATATTCAACGGCACATTTTCTAAAGTAATATCTCTGACCCATATCAGTTTTCACTAAAAGCACTGCACATCACATAATATTATCTATAAATCCGTTGTTTCCACAAAAATCTAGAACTAGGTTCCTGTTACGACAAACAAAAAGTCTTTTAAGTCCATCGTATACACTTTTATCTCTGAGCTCGATAACTCCAGCTAACATGTACACAACATCGATTGCTCGGCAACTTTTGATTGTTCCTTTAAGGATTTTAGAATTAAAACTTTCTTGAAAGTACGTTTAAATCGTTGTAGCCCGTTGCTTATTTAGGACCATACCTAAAATAAATGTATTGTGTATATATACTTTAAGTGAAATAAGAACATTTATATATATTCAGGACGGATTCCATAGAAATTTTACCTTTTAAAGGGTTAATATCTGATGCTGTTTCATACTATTAGTTTAATTAAGATCTTTGTGATTTATTTGGAGTTCTGAATTATGTTTTGTAGAGCTAAAATGTATTCTAATTTTTAAGAACGTAACACGATTCTACAAGTGATTCTGGGTGAAATAAGAAGAAAAAGGAATGAACATGATTACCTATTTGAAAATCGAAATATAGTTAAAATAGATCACTAGTTCCTATCTAGTTCAGAATTCCAAATGTAAGTTATGCGGAGGTCCAACTAACTATATATTGTAAATTGGAAACAACCAAAGGCTATTTTAGCCGTTTCCCGCAACTAATTCCGTTGGGAGAAACCTTATATGTGAAGCCTATCCTGAAAGTAGACCTATGAGAAATAGGGTAAATTGGTTAATTTTATTATAATCACTCCGTATTTCTCTTATACTTTGTAAAAAAGGTAAAGAAAACTGAGATCATTAAGAGATACTCATTCATAATGCATACAAAAGACATTCATGTGGTAAGCAAAATCTAGTGTATCATATGCTCTGTCTAAATAAACTAGCCAATTATTTTAATTAATTCCCATGTGTAATATTTAAACATTTATCTATTATGATAACTCCCAAGGCACTCAAATCACAACAACAAATTATTTATCAAATACATTTTAAAACGATTTACTTTTGCTTTTGCTTAGTTATAGGTACATATCGATATTAAAATATAACGTTTTGGATCAGTTAAAAGTTATTAATTTTAGTGTACACTATCAAATACCAAAACGGAAACCAAATAGTTATTATATGATTACGTAAGAGGACCAAGTACAATATCTTCAATAGATACCTCTAGGGACTTCAACATACCTGTCAGTTAGCTTCTAGAAGTCAGATTGACAAATTGACCCCAAGCCCGCCTGGTCACACCCAAGGGGCTGCCCGTAAAGAATTGTTGCTTATTTTTCACGTTATATATATATTTTTTCTAAATAAATAATGAGTCCATTGAGAGTGAGATCCATTATCTAATATTTGTGTTTTGTTTTTATTGAATAATTAAAATTTTAGATTTTTAACTATTTTAAGAATAAAAGCTAAATGAAACATCTTGAAAGGTAAAATAAACTAAGTTGTTAGTATATTTTCTCTTACGCTGTATGTTAAGTCGTAGGAGAGTGGTCAAGGGGAACCTAGTGAAACGTTTAAGACAGTCCATTCTTAACGCGTCGCTTAATTTTCGACACATTGCGTGTTCAGTGACGGAACTCAACGCTGCGCTTTGTCTTATTAACAGAGCAAGAAAATAAAAATAGCCCACTGCTTAGTGGGAAACGAACCCACAACCATCGTGATAACAGTCTACTAAAATAGCATAAAAAATATCTCCCGCATGGAAATTATCTTTTTTTGCGTGAACAGGAGCAAAAATGGCTTGAATTTTATCCACATGTTAAATAATTCATTCGCGCACCATGTGCTTTATTGTTAATAAGACTGTCGTTTGAATGTGTTCCGAGACGGTTTTATAAAGCAGACCTTGCTATAATTTTAAATTCCTTTCTTTTTATTAAGAAGAAATGATATACATTAGGTATGTGGTGTATTCTTGAAGAGTAGGTATGAATAATTTAATTATGTAGAATCATATTGACGTTAGAAGTAACGACGACAGTACTAAACTGTATATATAATTAATCGGAAAGTGGCGAACGGAGTGTTTTAACACTAGGTTCTTTGCATTGTGCGTGTTTTTCATAAAATAATAGTATTTAGGGTTTTAATCATGATATAATTAGGCCGTCGTGGCACAAGTGTGCAACTTTAAACGCAACGGTTGTGGATTCGATTCTCACTAGGGGGTGATAAAATAATTTCATTTTCTCGCTCTGGTAACGAGGCAAAGGCGCATGCGCCATTCAATACGGAACGCTTCAAGGATTTTGCGAAAAGTGGTTAATGGAAGTTTCCCAATTAGGACCGGAGTGTCTTAGCATTACTCAGGTTCCCTCTGCGTATCCTGCGGGATACAGCGTGAAGTTAAAAAAAATGATAAAATGATAAATATTGATTCAGGACAATCTTTTGCTTTCTAAAAATATAATAGGATATAAAATAAAGCTGATCGCATTTCCATATAGGTTGTTCGGTTAATTTTGTTATTGAACCGTTGTTGGGGGCAGGACAACCCTACTGGTTACAAATAATTTTAACTATTAATTCTCTTACAAATGATACTGTACAGGCACGTTTTGATAATTACGTTCAATATACATTAGCACTGTAATTGGTGTTGGTTAATATATACATTTGTTTTGTATGTTATGGGGATTAGATTATTGTTATTGAATTCGGTCAATTAAAATTTAAATGATATTAAATACTTTTTTTGAGGCCAGGGCGTGGCACGGGGGCATATATATAGGCATGTGACTTTAAAAGTGAAAGGTTGTGGGTTTGGTTTCCACTCGAGGAAATGATTTCATTTAATTTTTTCATTTCTTCGCGCTGGTGTCGTTGTCGGGGCAAAAGCGCGTCGTAGTGTTCCTCTTATAACAAAAAGTGGGTAGCAAGTGAGTATCTTAACACTGAGCCCAGTGTTAAGATACTCTGCAGGCAGAGGGAGCCCCCTCTGCCTACCCCGCTACTTGCGGGATACAGCGTGAAAGTGAAAAAAAATGTTAAAAGAGAATCGACGTCTCTGTATGCCTATTTCATTTGATAATATACAATTTTCTGTTTAAAAAATCGGATAACCTTTTATTTCCATTTTTAAACTTGACACACGTCTACTTCGGTTGGACTGACAACGACGATCATATTTCCTTCTCTTAATAAAGCTATGTGAGGGAAGGCTGCAACTTGTGAATTATGTATATGCCATATAAATCTTTCATATATAATACCTTTCAAATTATAAGAAATAATAATCAAAATAATTTGAAACTGTTAACCCACATACGACAAGACACATTTAAACTCAAAAGTTAAACGACTCATTGTACCACCATTTCCTAATTCCCTGGACCTATTGTAATTGAATCTGTCTTGTATGAGGCTTGTATTGAGATTGTAAGTCTTCATTGAATTTAATTCTTTGACATTCTCGAATCTTAAAGACCTTAAGAAATAAATCATTTTTCACCAACCAATTCAATATAAATGTTTATTTTGGGAAAAATATACTGCTAAATGTATAAAGTAGAAAACCAGTAAACAACGATGTTATTTACTACGTTTGTTATTAAAAGATAGTAAGCTATTGTATAGTGAGTGAGTGTTAATAGTAAGCTGATAGTCGTGGATTCGATTCTCGCAAAATTGGAGGAACAGTTTTGTTTTATATAATAAGCATATGGTGTAATTCGAACGACGAATCAACAGTGACCCATTTAAATCCCATGTATGTTTAGCGGTTTTCAGTGGTTTAGCATTTATTTGGAAATTTATGATTTTTTTAAAAAACCGGTTTCTTGAAAAAAAAATCCACATACAGCCTGAGTATTTTCTTGTCATATTTTTTTAAGTTTTAGGTACGCTTTATTTCGCATATATGTACATATAGCACGATAGGCAAAGAGAACCTAGTGTTGTAGACCATCCGTTCCCTACTTTCGAGTTGTAGAGGCGTTAAATGTTAAATGGCGGAACTCAACGCCGCTCTTTAACTTCTTAACACAGCGAGGAAGTGAAAACAAAATAATTCGTTTTCCCGACTGAGAATAACAACCGTTGCGTTTTTCTTATAATATTCTTTATAGTTTAAGTATATACTATCATATTATTATAGGTAGTTTTAGTAAAGTAGGTTATTTCTATATACAAGACAGTCTGAACTAGGTTAATACATCTTAGTCAGGCTTCTAAGTAAGTTTAATATTAATTATCCGTAACTAAAGTAGAGGAACCGAAACATTTTAATTAAAATACTTTATAATTTGACAATGTTTGGACTTTAGTAAGTTTATATAACGATATAGCTATTCCTATTGCGGAATATAGGGTAGTAAATATACGTAGGTATATGTATCTATTAAATTAAATAATATTATGATAAAATGGTCTCGTGGTTTTAATGTTGTAGGCTTAAATAAGTAGCAGGGTACCTAATGTTAAGGGAACCTAATGTTAAGATTGTATGTTCCTAACGCACTGCACCAATATTCGAGACATGTCAGATGGTTTGTTAAGAGGGAAAATTTAACTGCCGCCGCGCTTTGTCTGTTATCAGAGCGCGGAAATGAAAATTACTCATTCCCCCGAGTGGGAATCGAACCCACAACTTAAGTAAAGAAAACATATATGTATATAAACATATTATAATCATTACTGTTCCTTGACCTAAAATTAATCACTTATCTTTTTTTAAACAAAGTAGTGTCAAAGGTCCCCATTAAAGTCGTAAGTCACGTAATAAATTGACAGATGCAATGACAGTCACGATGATTGCGACTCTGGAACGTGTCTGTTTTTTTGGTCTGTATTTTTATCTTTCATATGTTTTAAAACGGACATTAGATTTATTTTTCTTAAATAAATTAATATATTATATGTTTAGCTTCACGCTTTAACCTTGTGGGGTAGCTAGAGTGTACGGGCCGCCAAACACTACGATCTCTCCTCTTTCTTTCGCCTCTTCGCCTCTCAGCAAAATCTTTATTCATGGCATCCTGGGAGTTCCTCATTCTTTTAACAGGGTCTCTGTGGAGTAGCATTGGCACTGTGTTCTCATGAAGATCAAGTGATGTCTTCCGCTGCTACTCTTGCTTCATAAATCTTTTGTGTCATTCTTTAATCAATCATTTTTTCTCTAGAGTGAAATAATATATAAATATGAATAGTTTAATAAGCATTACTTAAATGTGACTGCGAAAGTCACCATTTTCAAAAAAGCTTACTTATATATAAAAAAAGGAATGTTTTTTAGCATCACGCTGTATCACACACATAGCAGAGTTGCAAAGGATGAGAACCTGAACCTGAGAACCTAGTATATTAAGACACTCTTGAGTGTCGAGTGGTGGAACTAAACGCCGCGCTTTGCCTCGTTACCTGAGCGAGGAAATTAAAATATTAAATATTTACTATACTCCTAGGAGTGGGAATCTAACTCACAATCGTCGCGCTTATAGTCTTTAAAAAAAACATACAATACATAAACGAAATAGGTAAACGCAAATAAGAAACATTATTTTTTTTACCTATTTTCAACTTACACAAAACTACAATAATTAAACTAGTACAGTATCTTTTATTCCATTATTTTAAATCACCTGTGATTGTGTCGACGATGGGGCTATTAATTTGATAGAAAACCGACTGATTGGAGAAATCTAACCAATGTACTTTTTATGTTGTCTTTATTACATAATAAATTGTAAACTTATTGCTTTGAGTGCTCTGTACGATCGGGATTTAAATTCGGATTATGTTAATATAAACATTTGTTTAACCATACTTTCCTATTTTAAAATTTGTTTTATTATTTTTTATATTTTTAAAGTTAGTTATAATAAATACAGCATGTTCTCCATTTGCGGCTTTCGTAGAGCTGTTGGATAGCGTATGTACATGCGATGGTTATGGGTTCGATTCTTCGATCTCAGGGAAAATCAAATATTTTCAATATCTCGCTCTGGTCAGAAAATCACAATTCCTCCGTTTAATGTTAAGAAAATTGATCAGAAAGGGTACAACGGAGTGTCTTATCACTACGTTCCCTCTGTCTATCGTTCATATAGCATAAAGATAAAACAAATTAAGATACACAGTATATAATGTCTAGGACCATATTCTCCAGCTCTCCAGAATAAGAGACAATAGGCGTTAAGAAATTATGATAACTCACTAACCATACTCTGTTATGCTTATTTTACTTAGGTACTTGTATTTCTATTTAGATTATGAACATTACTATTCCCATTCAAAACTTACACCTACAATTCTAATCTAAGTTTGCTATCCTAATAATACATTTCAGGCTGCAGGAAAATTACATTTAGATCTAGATTTTATTAAGTACTTTGTTATAATATAATTTATTACTGTTTGCCATACCAGAATAACCTGTTTGTAAATAACAAAGGAAAATATTACTGTAAGAGTTGTTTACATTCGCTCGAACTGACAAATTTCTAGTAAATATAATTAAAATGCAGGTGAATCGGGTACATGTTGACATGTGTTTTTAATAGCACCATTAAAAAAAATATGTATAATAATTATCGTTTAATTAAAAAAAATATTGATTCTGTTTTGACATTGCTTTATAAAAATAATTTATTTATTTATCTTTCCGTTCTTTAAAGTTATATTATATTGTATAATAGTAATTAAATTGTGTTATTAAAATTCATTAATAATTTTTATGTAAGTACTGTCCCTGGACTGGATCTGTTTTTTTCTTTCTCAGCTTTAAGCTATATTCAGAGAGGCAGAGGGAACTTTAGAACGTACTGTTAAGGCACTCCGTTTTCATCAAAAAAAATCTTAAAATTATTTATTGTAAATATGTAATTACGTAATTGGTAGTAAGCAGTGTTTGTATTAAATTGAATTTTTTTTTTATATATTTAAAACGTGTATTCATAGATTTAAAAATAATGTCAAATGAAATGGACAAAGTATTGCTTTATAGATTAATTAGTTAAATATATCAAACATAATCATAAAACCCTTTTGGCTTTTATTATTATATTTTATGTATTTATAACAAAACTATTGGACCAGTTTAATATAGTGCTGTTATTAGTTTTGTTTAAATACGAGCATATATAGCAACATGTTTGCGTAATATGTTTCATTATGAAAATAGTGTATTTCCTTTAAACTAAATGAACTCAAAATAACACTAAAAGTCAAGTTACTTCACTATAAGTCATTATACTTCACTCGATACAAATCTAAAACATAAATACGAGACGAAATGGCTTTTCCAATAGTTGACTTCGATACGGTCTCACCCTCGAGTGAGCAAATGATTAACAAAAAATACTACTTGTTCGAAGCAATTATTGTATTAATAACGCAAGTGCTTCTTTAGTATCGCTTTTATGGAATAATTACGATTTAAATCGATTCATTTGATTTATCATTGACTTTCAGTTATAAGTACGTGGGAAAAATGATTGGGAGTTAATTTATAATATAAATAATGATAAATTAAATTGTTTGAGGCCAGTCATGGCGAGGCAGCACGAGGTGTAACTGTAAAACCGACGGGTTGCGGGTTCGATCCCCACTCGAGGAGATGAAATATTTACTTAAATTTATACTTCCGTTTCTTCGCTCTGGTGTCGAAGTTCTGCGACTGAACACACAATTCCTCCAGAATTCGGCAGAAAGTGGGGAACGCAGTGTCTTAAGACCAGGTTCCCTCTGCCTACCCTGCTGTGTGTGGGCTACAGCATGAAGCTGATTTGATTTTTAAATTTAAATTGTTTGATTTCGTTATATTTAAATTTGAATTGACGAAACAACAAAAGGAGGTCTCTATTCAACATGTATGTTTTTTTATTGTTTTAACCCGAACTTCTCCTTATTGAGTTTTTCATTTTGATATTTATTTTTTCATTGGCTAGAGTTTATCCCAGAATTAGTAGCATATAAATTTTATGACAATTGGTTTAGCAATTTTTGATATAAATATCTCCTTCCATCACTTTCTGTTTATTTTGTACTCATATTGTGTTTATTGATTTCAATTGCTACCAAAGCGAAAATGAAAATAACGAATTCCCTAGAGTGGCGAATCAAACCTACTATCCTTGTTCTATTAAACACATCAAAACAATGGCGTCTCAGTTCCTCCAACAACTACATAATAATAGATAAATCAACCAACTTACAAGTAGGTAACCTACAATACAAATTCGCGAAATTTCCATCTCATTTGAGCTCATATTTTTGCCATAATTTATATCTATTCATCGGGAAAACTATGCTAAAAGGGAAAGCGGCGGACGTGTTTCCACGTTCTTTATTGTGCCGTTCACTTTAGATGGTATCGTGTCGTAGCAAATAAAAATTGTGTATTTCGTTACGAAAACGCGTGTTTAGTTAGGGACGATCGTAAATTATGTTTCCCAAGATGTGTACGTGAATAATTTTGTTAATGGAAACTAATGTTTGGTTGTAGACTTTTTGTTTATAATAGATTCTTGTTTAATATTATATATTTTAACTATTCTTAGTCTTATCGCGCGGCGTTGAGTTCTGCCACTCAACACGCAATGCCTCTAGAATTCGGCAGAAAGTGGGGAACGGAGTGTCTTAACGCTAGGTTCCCTCTGCCGTGTGCGGGATACAGCGTGAAGCTGATTTTTTTTTTTTTTCTTAGTCTTATAACTTGTTGATTAGTATAATATTATCATACCATCACTCAATTTTCAAAAGTAAACTATCTTCAGGAGGCCAGTCGTGGCGCAGGGGCACAAAGTGTGACTGTAAAACCGACTAGTTGTGGGTTCGATCCCCACTCGAAGAGATGAAATATTTACTTAAATTTATATTTCCATTTCTTCGCTCTGGTGTAGAGGCAAAGCGCGGCATTGAGTTCTCCCACTCAACACGCAATGCTTTCAGAATTCGGCAAAAAGTGGGGAACGGAGTGTCTTAACACTAGGTTGCCTCTGCCTACCCTGCAGTGCGGGATACAGCGTGAAGCTGATTTTTTTTATTTATTTATTAGTTATTCTTTTAACTACTAGTCGTTGGTCAATGATTCGTCATTCATTTGACTTTTATTTAAGTATTCTTTTAGAATCAACGAATCGAGCTCGAGGGCCTCATGCCATATAATTTATTTTTAATTTTTCTTACTTTATATAGACAAAACACGGAGAACGGAGAACAGTGTGTGAGGGAAACGAGTACATAGTTTCCCTCTGCTCTACACGGCTGGAAATCGCTATGCGGAAAAGCGTGAAGCTGCTTCCTCATAAACTTTATATTCTTTTAAGATCTAAACGAAATATGATTTTGCATAAAAAAAAAACAAGGAAAACAATCCATTCATCAGACATCTTTCAACAAGCTCAATTGGTCCCGTCCTGTGGTTTCATTACAACCTTTTAAATCCCTTATTATTCCATTTAGAGTACATCTAACATGCAATAAAAATATATCAAAAAAAAAACGTCGCGCAGGTAAGCGCAGATGCGTTCCACCGCTTTACGACGATTGCCGTCACCGAACAATGGCCACTTATTGTTTTATAGTGGCCATTGATGCCAACAAAGACCCGCACGGTCTGGAAGGGCATTTAGCTATGAAACGGGAAGTCACAACAATCATAGCTAAATTATTATATTTTATGGGACGTTTTGATGTTTAGATGTATGTACCTACATAATATTATGGCATTTTTTTAAAGGTGTTTCGTTTTGTTTTGTATGGAAGATTGTATGTGTGTAATTAGATTTGAAGAATATGGTTGTATTTCTTTTTTAGTTTCACGAGCAGGAAATGGAAATAATTCATCCACTCGAATGGGAATCGAACTCACAACATATTTACTTTCATATATTTTTGTGGTGATATCGCCGATGCTGTCCGCCGCTCAATTAGGCGGTGCGTGAGGAACAGAGTGTCTTTACTCTAGGTTCCCACTACCTACCCTTCTATATGCAGGATACAGCATAAAGCTTAAAAAAACATTAATAATACATTTTAAGTGTATAATTGTAGTTTCTTATTCTTACAAGTATAAATACTTGTTCCATAATATTCTTCACGTTGAAACAGTCATTTCTTATCATAAAAATGTAACATTTGTCGTCAATTTTTTCTCTCGTTTGCTCCTTCCAGATGTATGCTGAATACTTAATGTATTCAATCTCATTTGTAATTCATGTGAGTCACGTTATAGTAAATAGACAGTATCAATAATGAAAATATTTATTTGGTGATATATTATGATCGAAACATTATGTGTATCAAAACGCAATGTTTTGAATTCGGGTAGAAAGTGGATCGCGCAGTCTTACTAGGTTTTTTCTACCCATTCTGCTATATACAGCCTGAAAATGGATAAAATTTTAAAAAGTGATTACATAAAAAGTACCTACGTTTGTCAATAAAACCTTTAGATACAGCATCCATTTATAAAAACCTTTAAGCGCTATTTGTGTTTAATGGAAAAAAAACCGTGTTACAATTCATTTTTCTATTTCCCATCAAACCCAAATGCAACGTCCATTAAAAAAAATACATTAACATACATACATACATTGCAAAACCATACAAAATATCGCAATACACGAACACCACGACCATGTATGTAGACACGAGGTATATCAACGAATTCATCGTCAATCGTAACTGCATTTAGCTTCAAACGAAACTCCAATATTCCGATCTAAATTTCACCGTCGCCATTAATGCTGGATGTGTTCGCATTCAATTTACAAGCTACAAGCACTTATGGAGATCACTGGAATTTATCAACAAAGTAGTGAGAAAATTTTTTATTCGAGTCACGGATGCCCTCGTATTGACGCAGGGAGTTGCGTCTCGGCGTCTCGAGGAAAAGTCCGTCGAGCGTACGAAATCTGTGGTGAATGTAACACTACACTTATCAGAGATGTGTAATGCAGATGGTAAGAGATTGCAATGCAGTTTAATTTGGTTTTACGTTTTAATATATTAAATAGATTGTTATGTTTAATAGCAAGCCGATTATATATAGCTTTATAATATGAAAGATGGATTTTAAGATGTTGTTGATTGTTTTTAACAAAGAAATGTACCCAATAATTACAGATTCAGATATTCGTTGTTTCGGTGAAGACAAAAAAGATACTATAAAATTAAACGTTATTATCAAGTCCATACATACCAACATGATTCAACCTATCATTCTAATCAAATACAAAAATTGTGTTAAATACATTACCCTTCTATTGAAAACAATGGTTAAATTAGAAACTTGCAAATTTTTCAATTAAACATAGCATACTCTTTGCCCTATACGTCGCGCGTCGTGAAAGCGGAGCCCGGCGCCACGACGCCGTCTCCAGACTAGCCAGCCTGTATTATGTTACGCGAAATATGTGACACAAACAACCACTTTCCATTTGAAAATAGACATCGGTTATTTACAATAATAATATTATACGAGCTTCTAATATTATTAATGGTACTGAAGGATAGATATGAGTAAGTATTGAAGCTTCGAAAGCAAATAAAAATTAGCAATTAATTTTGTATTATTTTTTTTTGATAAATTCAAATATTAAATATTTGGGAATCTACCTAATTAATTAGATATACATTAAACAATATTCTCTAAATCGGACATATGGTACATATTCAATCAGTTAGGCTGAAAATGGAAGTGTCTTCAAACAAGTTGCGAGATATTACGCATTGAGTGGCGGAACCCAACAGTGCGTTCATATCGAAAAAAAGAAAAGAAAATTTCGTTATCAACGTCACTGAAGCCTTCTATCAATTTAATCGGATCGTGTTCGCAAAATTCGAGACGACATTTTACAAAACTAAAAATAGCCCGCTTTACTGTAAATCCGATTTAACCCAGGAATAGATTGTCAATCCCCTGCATACTTCAATGCCTGTGCCGTGATTCTGGTATCTATTATGTGCTGGAGTGGCGAATGTCTGCGCTGAGCTTAAGGCTGATAGTTATGACGGTTTGATACCACAAAAACGTCACTAAACGATGTCACTGTCCCAAAGTTTGGACAGTGAAACCATTTTTTCGCTTTTAGTATCCAATAAATCTTGTTACAATGTCAAATTCATCAATCTTTAACTGATGGGAAAGTCAAATGTTGTGATTAGAAAGGTCTCAATTTCGTTTCATCATTTATTTTCTAGTATGATTTTATTTAGTCGTGTAAATATATATACATATATCAAAATCAGCTTCACGCTGTATCCCGCGCACACCAGGGTAGGCAGAGGGAACCTAGTGTTAAGACATTCCGTCCCCCACTTTCTGCCGAATTCTGGAGGCATTGCGTGTTGAATGGCAGAACTCAACAACGCGCTTAACCTCAACACCAGGGCGAAGAAAAGGAAATATAAATTTAAGTAAATATTTCATCTCCTCGAGTGGGGATCGAACCCACAACCAGTCGGTTTTACAGTCACACCTCGTGTCGCTGCGCCACGACATACATAAAGTGTAATAAAAACAAACGAAATGAAAATTTAAAAACACAATTCTGATATATGATAGATAATTTTTAATTTTCTTAATTCTTTATGATAATTCTGAATTTTACTCAACTATTAAAGAACACGGATTTCGTCCACTCAATCCAGTACATGCATATGCTAACCTGCTGTCACCGTGTCGACCCGCTATCCATTACGTGGAGTGGCGACGTGTCTGAGCTGCACCCGAAGATCGATAGTTATGACGGTTTGATAGCCCGCACTTGAATATACGACCGTCAAGATATTTTCAGTGAATGGACAGTAATAAATCAACATGGGAATTTCCACGGACTCAATTCCTTTTCTATTAATAATTGATGAAAAGACTAACGTGCTGGCTCTGTTTTAAGGATATTTCATACATATTTCATAGGTATTTCAGAAGAGCGATATTCGCAAAAGATGTAATTAAGTTAATTGTCGAAGCATACATATTTTAACAGTATTCTTGAGCAAGAGACGTTATAAAATCCGTTCTCGTTGAAGTTGCATTTGAATAGGTTCCAGCGTCACCAGCCTCGCCCTGTGAACGTCGAGGATCATTTAAATGTAGACCTATTTTTAGTTTCTCACATTTTATTCAATCTTATGTTAAAAGGAACAGCTTCCGTAAACAAAATAGTTCACGTCGACTTAATTCTTTAGGCAAAAAGTCTTCATTATTAACATGATGTGAATTAGATTTATATTTTATATATTTAAACATTACTAACCCTGAAATGATTCCTTTGCACTTAGACAACTTAGTCTATTATAAAATGTGTGTGTAGAAGTCAACTTCAATAAAAAGTATATTGTTTTTTTTTACATATTTCTTAAAGTACCAATATGCTAGGTAGTGAATAAGTTACGATTACATAATGTAAGGATATCTTGTATATAGAGTGTCAGAAATAACTTCGCACATTGTAAAATTAGATTTAAAACTAAAGGTAGGTTCACTACCATCACGTGCACTTAGACACATCTTGCATAGCACGACAGGCAGGGAGAATATAATGTTAAGGCACTCTTTTCCTAATTTTTAAGACAATTGCTTATTAAATTCTATTCCGCCGTATTTAAAATAAATCTTCAGTTCATTTCAGTCTGATGCTGAGGACTGCTCCTCGACGGCCTCACAAACGCTTAATAATATTTGTTCAAACGGATCTATAATAAAAAAAAACAGTATCTCGTATGAATACATTCGGCGTACATCTACTAAAGGCTCATGTTTCCCCCATTCACGATTCGATATAATTTTCTTTTGCAAATCCACTCTTCGCGCTTGTCGTCCATGGCCTTGCACATTCATACGTGGCATTATTGAAAGGCGTCTTCCGAATGAGGAGGCTTTACAACTTTTTTGACATGCACAAAGAAATGGGATTCAATGGGAAACCTACTTAGGGAACGCTAAGAGAAGACTGCTTTCATCTACTAACGTATAAATATTTATTCGTTCGCAGGTGGGTGTTTTGTTATCTGATT